>PVKU01007572.1:0-85427 GCA_004027475.1 Anoura caudifer | reverse complement strand
GTGTGAACCAGAATCAGAAGGCTAATAAATATAGATGAAAAGAGAGGAAACTTAAGTAAGAAAATGGCATCAAAATCTGGAAAAGGGAGTGATTAGATTAAAAGATATTATAATGGGCTGAATGGTGTCCCTTCAAAATCCACGTGTGGAAGCTCTGAGTCACCAGCATCTCAGATTGTGACTGCATCTGGGGACAGCACCTTTGAAGAGGTGATTAAGTCAGAATGAGGCTGTTGGGGTGGGCCCGAATCCAGTCTTGCCTCGTGTCTTCCTAAGAAGAGGGAGAGACAGCAGGGATGCCCACACAGAGAGAACAGACCATGTAAAGACACAGCCAGAAGGCAGCCTTCTGCAAGCCAGCCAAGGACAGAGGCCCCAGAAGAATCTAGCCGTGCCAACACCTTGATCTTGAACTCTCACCTCCAGAACTGTGAGAAAATTAATTTCTGTTGTTTAAGTCACCCAGTCTGCAGTATTTTGTTATGGCGGCCCTAGCAAACTTATACAGGTACTAAGCAAATAAAAATAGAAAAAAATAAGACTAAATAGGTGCTTTGGATCCAGGGAAGAAAGAGGCAAGCAAACTCAAAAGGTTTTGATAGGGATGATGGGTTGACAGAGACACCTGTTCCCAAGCTGGGGAATCCAAGGTGGTCATAGATGACTCATTCAGACTGGCAAATGGAGTCAGAGGAGCCTGAGGTATTTGGGGAAAGAAATGTCCAGCGTGGCATTAGGAACACACCTGTGAGGTTCAGAGGAGGTATGCAGAGTTGCTATTCTCTCTCACGGAAATGGTTTCCCCTCACATATGTGTACATCTCAATGCCTCATTTAAATGTAAGAGCTCAATGCCAATGATAATCTGGTAAGTGTTTAATATCCAAAATCTATAAAGAACTCATACTACTCAACACCCCCCCCCAAAGAAAAAGAAAGAAAGAAAAGAAAAGAAAGGAAAACAATCCAATTAAAAAATGGGCAGAAGATTCGAACACACACTTTCCAGAGGGCATACAGACACATGCAAAGACCCTCGACGTCACTGATCATCAGGGGAATGCAAACTAAAATCACAACAAGATGTCACCTCACACCTGTTGGAATGGCTACCATCAATAAATTAACAAACAACAAGTGCTGGCAAGGATGTGGAGAAAGGGGAACCCTCGTGCGCTGTTGGTGGGATTGCAAATTGGTGCAGCCGCTGTGGAAAAATTACAAATACAAGTACCGTAAGACCCAGCAACTCCACTTCTGGGTACGTATCTGAAAAAAATCCAAAACACTAATTTGAAAAGATAGAAGCACCCCTACGTCCACTGCAGCGTTATTTACAGTAGCCAAGACATGGCAGCAACCCGAGTGTCCATCAACAGACATCTGGAGATAGAAGCGGTACAACGGGATGTTACTCAGCCAGAAAAGAGAACCCAATCTTACCTTTTGTGGCAACACGGATGGACCTGGAGGGCATTATGCTAGGGAAGTAAGTCAGACAAAGACAAATATCAAATGATTTCACTTCTAGGTGGAATCTAAGGAACAAAAAAAAATATGAAACAGAAACAGAGGCATGGATACAGAGAACAGACGGAGGGTTGTCAGATGGAAGCGGGGTTCAGAGGCTGGGTGCACAAGGAGAGGGAATGGAGAGGCACAGATTGGTGGTTACAAGACAGTCATAGGGATGTCAAGGCCAGCAGAGGGAACAGTGTCAGTAACATTGTAATAACTACGTACGGAGTCAGGTGGGCACTAGAAGGATCGGGAGGGGTCACTTTGTAAGTTACATAATTGTCCAACCACGATGCTGTGGACCTGAAAATACTACAACATAATATTGAATGTCAGCTGGAGCTGAAAAATAAAATCAAAACAAGAGCTGGCTCAAATGCCATTCCATCAGAGTGGTCTTTCCGTCTGGAGCATCCCCTCCTGCCTCCGCGTCCCCTTCCCCTGAGACTTGCCTTTATAATCCCTGTCACCGTTTGCTCATTGCACCCTCCATGTACCGGCAGAATCCTCACTACGTGGACGGTGCATGACACGTAGGAAGTTATCGATACATTTCTTAATAAACAAAAAAAAAGAAAGAAGAAAATGAGGTAGGAAGGGAGAAGAACACGAGACATCCACAGCCTGCCTCCTGCTTTTGTGCGACCCACAAACTAACCATGTTTGGTTACACTTTTAAATGATTAAAATAATTAAAAAAAAAAAAACAGAGGAAGAACAGCATTTTGTAATGTGACGAATTTACCAGATTCCGGTTTCAATGCCCACAAAGCAAGTGCTGTGGGGACCCACGCTCATTCCCAGACATGCCGCCCACAGCTGCTCCTGCCCCAGCAGCGGGGGGCAGGACAGCCCTCGAAGCCTGAAATATTTACTGCGCAGCCCCCGAGAGAAAAAGCCTTCTGACCTCCGATAAACCGCCTTCTCTAGGATTTCACACGGCAATCGCGGGATGCGCAGCGGTGCCACCGCTTCGGGACGCGATTTATCGCTGCTTCTGCAAAGCCGGACATCTTTGTACGGCCTCTTACCTAGCGATCCCTGCCAGGGGTATGCCCCTTGGAAAGCCTCGTGTCTTTAGAACAAGCAACACTCGCAGGACTACCCATGGCCGCACGGTTCACACAGCAGGAGAACTCATAGACCACCCGCCGGCCTCTAACGGGGGATGCGTTGACAGCAACGTGGCTGAACCCCAGTAAGTGACGACGTGAAGTTAATCACAGATGATGTGCTTTTCATAAGCCTTAAGACACTACAGATATGCGCTTTTTAGGGGCTACATGTACATGGTGGGGAGCGACAGAAAGCACATCAAGGAAATGCAGGATGCAGGCTGACCCTTTGTGTGTGCAGAGTGCCCTAAGTTCAGTGCGTTACTGCCAGAGGCCCAGCTCTGTTTGGGGATGATGGGTCCACAGGTCCTTACTATATTATTATTAAATGAATGTTCACTTAGTGATGAACAATGAGAGTGTCGCACGAAGCAGACATTACGATTAATCGATTTCGGTCCAGTCGGTGGGGCGAGGTGGAGGGCATTCCACCAAATTTAAGTTCCACTCTTAGGACTTTTACAAACCAGCTGTGTGACTTTTTTTTTTTTTTTTTGAAGGAATTTGCTTCAGTTCTCCAGAGTTTTCTTTCTCAAATAAAATAAAGAGTAAGTTCTTGATCACTTCTCAGGAGCCACTCCATTCTAAATGTGTGTGGTTTTGTAAAATAAAGTAGTGGTAAGAGTTGTTCTCAATTCATGGTACCAGCAAATGTTAAACAGGAATAAGTGGATCACTGGAAATGCGAGGTGGTGGTGTCCAGCCCTCCCGAGGGGCTTCCAAAGCCCACTCCCCTGTCCACGAAGTAATCAACGTGTGCCCTGGTCGTGCGGGGCGGTGCTCCTTCTCAGTGCTTGTTGCTGCATCTTTCTTGCGGCCTCTCCATGAATAAGTAAACACATCTCGAACATGCATAAGTGATGAGGCCCCTGTCTACAAGCCCTCGGTGTGCCAGCCCTTGTCACCAGGGTCTGAATTATTGATGCCCTACCATAGTTCCCATACACGTCAGTTAGAGGCTGAGAAGGTCTCTGTCCTGGCCCCAGACTGTCCCAGCTGTCCCTCCATCGCAGCCTGGGGCGGTGATGTGAGAACATAGCGGCACATTTGATTAGCAAGGTTCTAGCCATTGTACCGACACAGAGAAGAAAGTAGTTCACCCACGGATTTTCCTGGGTAGCCAGGAATGAAAACCTAGGGCAATATTTCATCTTACGCATTTAACTACTCAAATTTCGGGGGCCCTATAGCTGCAAGCGGTGAGAGGCAGGCACGTCTGTTGATAGAGTCCAGTACATCTGCCCACACTGTGGCTTCTGGTTTAAGAACTGTCCCCCTCATAAAGGGTCATTTGTCTGAGGTGAGCCTCGTGACCAGGTTATAGCTGAATATGACGGGAAGAGAAAGCTGACCCAAGTTGGGTCAGGTTGACTGTCTCCACTGGACACTTGGACTTGGGCTTTGGAAACCGCATCAAGTCTCTGCTGAGTGCTTGGATGTCTAAATCCGAACCCAGGGCCTGGCAATAGCTCGAGTCCTTTGTCAATACAGTGGGGTCCTTGTAGAACATCCCCCTTTTCCTTCGGACCAGGTCATTAACTTTCTTAGACTAAGGAGGCTCTAAACATATCCAGTCTTCTTCCTTCTCTTAAATAAAGTCTGAGACTCTAACAAAGTAATCCTACAGTTTACAAAATAGCCTCATGTTTTGATTTAGAAACAACTCTTGAGTAACTCATTTTCCACATGGTACATGTATGGTTGGATGCATGCTTGCATTTGGTCTAGAGCAATTGTCTTATTTTATTAAAAAACAAACAAACAAACAAACAAACAAAAAAACAACCAGAGGCCCAAGAAGGCACATTGATTTGCCCATAGTCTTGCACTTATTCAGAAAACACAGACATATATTTCAAGACCTCTTGCTCCTGATAGCTTTATTTTCACATAATGCCATTTTCTCCTCTAATGCTGATATGAAAGAAAAAAAAAACAAATGATAAAAAAAGGAAATGTAAAATAATTATAAGCAAATGCCTGGGGGGTGTTCAAATATACCGAGTTCTCCATCATGAGGTTCCAAGGGAAACAGCACTACATGTCTTCTCTGTCTTTAAAAAGATGTCTTATCTTCGGGAGCGAGGCGGGCAGTGAAGAATGGACTGGCAGGATTTTGCCAAGTCTCAATAAATCTTTGCTGTGGCCTTAGATGGATGATTCCCCAACAGAACACTTCCAGCTCGATAAGCCTGGCTTTCAGCCTCAGCCTATGTCAGAGGCAAGTTTAGGTAATCTACAAAGTCCCAGCCATATCGAGCTCAAAAATGAAGCAGAAACATTTTAAATGAGCGAAACTATAGGCCTAAGCAGCCAGGCAGAAAGCAGGACTGAAATTCTCTTGTCTCCTTCGATTGCCCGTGGTATGCAGCCGAGGAGAAACGGACAGAGGAAGACTTGCCAACTGGATGCTGGCGGAGGTACAGGCATCAAATTTCTCTTGACAGGTGTCTTATGAGCTTTCAACATGAGTCTTGTCGTTGTACCATTTCTGAATTGAGAAGATTCTCGGGATGTTTTAATCACAGTGCTAATTCTCAAGGGCCAGCGCTTCGGGCTTTAAATCAAATAGAAAGCACATGGTTAACGAGATGCGGCCAGGATCCAGATATTCGGATGCTCAGGTGATCCAAGGAAGGTAAGCCTGCTTTCGGCCCCTCTCTCTTTTTCTCACTACTTTCCTTGGGATTCCTCTGAGTAAATTCCTTTGATGCCTGTTCTAATGACCCCAAAAGGTACCAATTAAACTACTCCCCTCTGAAGTGTTGTTGGATGTGAAAAGAGAGTGTCCAGAAAAGGTAATGATTAACACAGCAGCTTGCCTTTCTATGGGTATAATTTTAGACTCTCTGTTGCCTGGGTGGGAAGAGTGTATTTCTCCTACTTGGCCCATGGTTGCCCAGAGGAGGCTGTTGCGTGAATGAGAAAAGGCGCCCCATTCTCCGCAGATGTAGACAAGAGCAGAGCACGTCTGTGTCTGATGCCAGCGCTGAGCGCCGTCCCTGTGACCGCGCCTCTGGATCACAGCCCAGCACCCCAGCACCCCAACACCCGCACGGGGTGCTGGGAATTTCTGTGACATTTCTGCCTCCATCTTTACCGGGCCCCATTTCTCTCCTTTTCCTGCCTTCTCCCTGGATATTCCTTTAGAGCAGTAAAGCACAAAAAGAATTTCATAGACAATAATGAAAACCAAATCGGTCAATTAGTTCACACCTAAACTCATTAAGGGTAGATTATAAGCTTCATAGTTGTATCTCAAATTAGCAGTAATGCCAGATTTTTATATTTGTATCAATAATATATAAAATGTAATATCTATAAATTGTTATATTTTATAAATTATTTTATTTATATATAACTGGTGAGTGATTTTATATATGTGCACACTTTTCTATATATGCAAAATTTTATATATGCAATTATATTCAAAATTATCTATTCCATATGCCTAGTTATATATTTATATATACATTTAATATATATTATGCAATATATATCCTATAGCTTATATTTTTATAAATTTATATTATATAGAATGTAAATTATACATACAACTTTGTGTGTGTACATATATATAGTTGCTCACTAAAGTTATGTCATTCCTTATTCATTGTGATAACATTTTTCTATGTTGCTTTAAATAATTAGAGAAACATATAAAATAATTCAATATATAATGGCATACATTTAAAATAATACAACTTAATTCCCATCTTTGATCGGGTAAGCCCACCCACCCAGGCCTGTAAATACAGCTGCTTCTGACTTGGAAGTGACCGTTGGGAACCTGCCCTGAAATCAGACCGCAGGAGAGGGGCTTCACGCAAGTGTTTCTGTGCCACAGGAAGTGCAGGGAGAAGGCCTGGGGGCCACGTGCACAAATACTGCAGGGGGCCGGCTGGCCCACAGGTGCCAGAAAGGTCCCTGAGCTTCTTGGGAGGGCCGCCCCTACGCATAAGTCAATCAACGTCTCCGCAAGAAGGCCACAGGCCATCAGAGGATCAGCCTTGTGCCATGAGCCTAGGGGCTGGGAGGGGCCTTGAAGGGTGGGGTGGGGGTGGTTTGCAGGGCGCCCCACAGAGGCCGGAGCAGAGAAGCCCAGTGAGCACTGAGATGTGGCCTCTCCACACGAGTCTTTTCTTCCCCGAGCCTGTGACGAAGCAGAGCCGGAGGCAAGAAGCCCGAATCCCCCTCCAAACAGCTGTGGTGTCGCCAACCTGCTCTTCTAGCAAATTCCATCTATAGATTCACA
Organism: Anoura caudifer; assembly: GCA_004027475.1. Taxonomy (NCBI): domain Eukaryota; kingdom Metazoa; phylum Chordata; class Mammalia; order Chiroptera; family Phyllostomidae; genus Anoura; species Anoura caudifer. The sequence continues at coordinate 78,539 of PVKU01007572.1, read as the reverse complement.
CATGACATTTTCATTCCTCTATCTCACTTACAAAATGGAAATTTCTCTACCAGCTTTTTAAAAAAATACAAACTATATAACGAGTTTGACTATATGGTAATAAAATAGCTGGTTATCACGCATGATGAATAAAAAGCGTTCATTTTTTTCATTTACTACAGGACAGAATTTGAAAATATCACTTAAATTTACCCACTACATCTTTTGGACCAGGAGTGATGACCTCCTACCATCCTCCTTCCCAGGCGGGTAAATAAATGAAGATTCACCATCTCAAAAAAGAAGTTGACTTTACCTTGCAGCCATTTCCAAAAGAGCCAATATATGTACACAGATGAACTATCACTGAAAAAATACATTATCATATTTCATAATTTAGGAGGTCATGGATTATAAGATCCAGGACTATTTTATGTACCATTTAAAAAAGGAAACAATAAAACATCTTAAAAAGGCTCTTTTAATTTTATTTAATGATATGACTTCGGCACCTACTTGAACACAGTGAAATGAATTGCTTATGGCATCCCACAGATTTCTTCACATTCACAGTCCAACTCCCCTGAAGCATTTGCAACTGAAATCACTGATGTCCCCGCAGAGTGGTCCTCTGTGTCTATAAAAGCACTGGTGACAGAGACGTTCTTACGGAGAGCTCCTCTCCCTTCTCCAGGATTTTCTCCCAAGCCACTGGGACCTAACCTGCACGTTCAGGTAGCCCGATCCCATCAGTTCACGTGCTCTATGAAATTCCTTCTGTACTGATCCCAAACCCCAAATCATCCGATGAGGCAGGACTGCTAGTAGGGGGAGGATGCAATAGCTACGTGAATTTTGAGTATCAGGGTTTCTGGATAATTATTTCTCATTCTAAATTAAATATTAGCTCCTTATTTTATCCACCAATCTATTGAGTTTGGGTGAGGGGTTGTTGTTGTAGGGTTTCACCACCTCTTATCCTGTAGCCATGAAGGTGTCTAGAGAATAATTATGTTACCAATACAATGAATACTAGCTTATTAGACTTCTGGGGCATCTGCCTGCTAGAGTTTGCAGGAACATACACATGCATGTTTCTGCCGGTGGACTAGAATTTTGAAAGAAAGAGAAAATAGCAACAGTGATCAAGGAAGCTATGAGGAATTGAGCCAGCGGTTACATGGGTGTGGCGCTTGCCTTGCACGGAGAAGTCTAGCTCGGCCATGTGCAGCCGGGGTGCCCCAGTCGCTGGGTGTGCTGCTCGACTGTCTAAAACATACGGTACCTGACTGTGTGTAGTTGGGGGCCCGGACCCCTTTTCCCTGAGACTGTCAAATTAAAAAAATGAGAACAGCCAACCCAACAGTAGCTGTCTGGTATGAACACATCAAAATTATACCTATTTTTTGTCAGACTGGCAGAAAGTATATTTTTTGGTGCGCCCCAAATTTTAGTAATTAGTTTACCTGTGCCATGCGATGGAAAAGGGTGAAAATCCCTGAACTAGATCCATATCAGTAGCTTCGTCTACCGTTCACACTGGCGTGGCAGAGTTAGGGGAAGAGGAGGGTTTAGTTCTGAAACCCCGCAACCAGACTGACTCACATCCTACAGGAAAGGTGTGCGCGGAAATTTCTATTCAAAGAAGCTGGAAATGAGGAAGATTCTAAGCTATTTTGCTTTTTCTCCTCTGTTGCGATAGGCATTACGTATAAACCGTTATTACCACGGGGGCTTCCTTCACTCCCAAATCCCCAGCGACAATGAATTATTCATGGTTATACTCCCCAGAGTGTTCTATAGAGACCAGATGCTTAGCGACATTTGTTTTGCACCTTTCAAGACGCTATAGTTTAATAACTACATATTATCATAGGAAAATATTTTTGTATGTATCATCTGGCTCCATACTTCCAGACACCATGGGTTCGATTTGAAATGCCCAGGGTTTGGGGCCTCAACCAACCTGTCCATGTCCCTCATAACTTCTTGCCGAGTGTCTATGGCACAAAACTGGCAGATGTGGTCAGACTGAGATTTGTTGGAACATAGATTGCATTTTAGTGAAGTGAGACCATGCGCTGTGATTGATAACCGACTTAACATAATCTCTCAAAGTCCCTTGCAATAAGAGCGTGCAATCTACAAATGCCACGCCCCGGAGGAGGAGCTGAGGCTGCAAAGCTCGCTTGCAGCACCTCTGATTGTTGCAGTCGGCTGTCCATCACGCGTACTCAGCTGTGTTCGAACTGGAAGTGATTACAAACCTCCTGTGAAACTACCCGTCTATGAGCACAGAATTTTAGTAAATGTTTGCAACAAGTTCTTGATAAGCTATGAAACTATTTTTCTCTTCCGTTTTCTCTTAAACTTTCTTAGTCTGTCTTTTACATCACAGAGGAAAAAACACATATTTCCACATTCCATTCCCTAACCCATATGTCTAAATCACAGTGCTTCATTATTATACTTGCCGGAAGGAATCAGGAATAGCTATTTAAGGAGCCCCGAGAGTGCGGAAGTTTCTATATATAAGGAAGACTCACAGCACCATCCCACTAGAAACACCCTTGTTATTTTTCCACTGGTGATAACTAAGTTGAGCATCTTACTGCCGAGTTGCTAGCCAGTTGAGCCAATGATTCACCAGCTTTAGATGGGAAATGGGATGTTCACTTGACAATACATCATAGAATTTTTCCCAGGGAAGTCCTACCTACTTACTCGGAGCTGCTGGACCTGCTCCCTGGGTTTTTCTCTTGGTTCACCAGGGACTCCCCATTGGCCTTATTTCCAGTGGGACAAAGGACTCCCCCAAGCTCCTGTCATTGTGCTACAAACATTTCCTGGCTCCGCAACTGCCCGAAGTGACAACAGGGAGTGTTTTGACAGGAACTGCCTCCAGAGCATGTGTCGAATGTCTATCAATGATCACGAATTTTTCTCCTATCAAGGGAGCTTTGAATATTGACAATTGCCACGAGTTATTCAGATTTCTCTCTGGTGAATTTTACTTTTACTTCTGTCTTTGAAATAGACTGGGTGCCTGTTAAAGATATGATGTGTCCTTATGCATTTGTGCAGTGTCTTATACCTCTGGCATGGCATCAAGAATACAGTGACGGCAACACTGGCCCCCGAAGTCACACAAACCTGGTTTCCGCTCTCCTACTTAGTTCCTGCGTGTAGGCCAGTTACCTACCTATGTTGCAGTTGTCTCACGCCTAACAGGGGACAGTATACTCCCTACCTCACAGGAGGGTGTGCCCATAATGCGTAACATGTTTGTTAAATAGTTCCACTTTACTCTCATTGTTTATAGGTTCAAGGGGGTGACAAGTGACTGAGATGTTAGGTGAATAAATACTATAAATAACAGAAGCAAAACCACTTTGTAAAATCATGATTGTAAAAGAGGTAGTCATATAAAGTGTTTTTGCTAAAGATATTATTTATTTTTAGACAGAAGGGAAGAGAGGGAGAAAGAGAGGGAGAGAAACATCACTGTGTGGTTGCCTCTCACATGCCTCCAACTGGGGACCTGGTCCACAACCCAGGCGTGTGCCCCGACTGGGAATTGAACCAGTGACCTATCAGTTTGCAGGCTGGCGGTCAATCCAACGAGCCACACCAGCCAGGGCATATAAAGTGTTTTTGTGAAGGGTTCTAAGTATCAGTGTTGGGGTTCATGTTATAACGATGCCTAACACAACTTAAGTAAATGTCAGCGTTTAAGTTGGGGCTATCAAAACATAAGCCTCAGTTTTTCTCAGCTGTAAAATGGGGTGTGACTGGGTAAGATTCTCTTTAGCTCAAAGTTCTGTGAAAGGGTAATGAGCCTTCCCCAGCACTCAGGACCGTGGGTTTGGTAAAGGCTGCGGCAGAAGGGGCACACAGTGGTGGGGGCGGGAGGGGTGCGGGCAGACAGAAGTACCAGGGTGGGAGCAAGGGTCCCTTTAAAGGTCTTAGGACAGCTTGTATTCTTTGAGGGCAAAGATGCAGATCAGGGGAATTTCCCGTTGAACTTTAAATCTGGGTATGGTTGGGAGGACAGAAGAGGGGGAGGAGGATGTTCACAGAGGTCAGCTGTGGGGAGACCAAGGCACTTGGGTTAGCACGTAGAACCTGTTAGCAAAAGGACAGGTGAGGGTCCCGGTTCATCTTTTACTACCAAACCGTAACATCTGTGTTGTCAAATAAAGCCCTGGTGCAGAGGCTCCCTTAAGTTAATTAATTAATAATTAATTAATTAATTATTTTTTTGTGCATTGAAAATTTTATTTTATTTTTCACATTTTTGAATTGTTGTTCAAGTACAGTTGTCTCCACTTTGCCCCCACAACCCCCTGCCCAGTCACCCCCACTTCCCCCTCCTTGATCCTGCCCCCTTTGGGTTTTGTCCATGTGTCTTTCATACATGTTCCTGAAAGGTATCAGAGTTTGACAATGTGCACTAGTTACATTTCATGGTCTAAGGCCATGCGAGTTTTCAGTCTCACAAAAGTGAAGTATTAAATTAGGTACCAGGGCTTAGTGAAAGCAGGATTTCCCCAAGCCTATGTACCACTGACACCTGGAGAAATGTCATATTATATTATATTATTTATGTTACATGTCCACAATAATTTTAAAAGCACAGTAGGAAAAAATTTATGGATGTTGTTGCTTTGGATGAAAATAAAGAATGAGTCGATTGAAAGAAAAATATTAAATAATTAACTTTGTGGTCTGTGGGCTTTGAAAAACCTATGAAGATCACATGTAAATCACTAAAGTTTGGGAAATTCTGACTTAGGTAATAAATAACTTATCTGTCAGAAATTCTTATAAATAGCACAGAATAACTTTGTAACTTCTTATTTAAATAATTCAATGTCTCTTATAAAAATGACTTGGCCACTGATGTACTACTATGCTAGATTACCTAAAATACTTTCATATATTTGTAATACTGTAAGTCCCACACAAATAGATATTAGGTCTAATATGTTTGCTATTGTTTCCCTTGTGTCTGGAACAAAATATGCACTAAAAGATATTAGTGAAGTGAGGAAACGAACAGTTGTATATACTCAGGTAAACATTAAAATTCTAGCCCTGGCTGGTGTGGCTCAGTGGATTGAGCACTGGCCTGCAAACCAAAGGATTGCTGGTTCGATTCCCAGTCAGGGCACAGGCCTTGGTTGCAGGCCAGGTCCCCAAAAAGGGGTGCATGAGAGGCAACCACATGTTGATATTTGCCTCCCTCTCCTTATCTCTCCATTCCCCTCTCTCTAAAAAACAAATAAATAAAATCTTTAAACAAACAAATAAAATAAGATTCTAAAAACTGCACCCAGGGGATAACAGAATAATAAACATTGATGTTTTGTAAGATGGGGAAATTGACTCGCACTCTGTCTAAAGTCTCACAGGGCTTCCCTGTATCATTTCTACCACTGAAGTTGCTGGCAATCGCATCCTGGAGTTCATCGAACTAAAAAACCAAAAGATAACATCCGGAATTAGAGATTTGGGACCAGGTCAGCTAAGGACCTGCTCAAGTAACTGGGGAGTCCGCAGGCTGACTTAAAGATTATGTTCAAAGAAACTAATTTACAAGAGTATTTCAGAACTGCTTTTTCCTTGCCTATTTATCAAGTCTATTCAGTAATATTAAGTGGCTGCAGCAAGAAACGAAGAAACTGCATTCGAATTCGATTTAAAGGTCACTGACTGCGTGAGTTTTCCAGGCTCCACAAAGGCAAAGGATGGAAGGGTGACGTTTGTGCTGAAAACAGTAATTTAATTTTGTGATATGAATGAGTGGTTTCTTTTGCAATTTCATAAAGAAAAAGTTGAGATTTTCGTGCACAGTTTTGATCATCTGGGAACATTTTTAATAGACCGTCTGTTAAAACTTCATGACGTAGGAATACTGACAAAGAAAGCCCTCACACGGCGAGCACTTTTGGACGTTGCTTTCAGTTCTTTCCTCTATTCGCCAACGTGGAAAGGAGAGCGAGCAATAAGACCACATCTGCAGAGCTGAAGAGAAATCGAACTGGCACCAAGAGTTCATTCTGGTGACATCTGTGCCGGAGTCAGATGCTCAGGAAGGTCACAATGGCCCATCTAAGTGTTTTCATAAGGGTTGTGCCCAGGGCTTGAAATGGGCAACAGAAATGTCACTGGTTGTAGCAATAAATCTCCTGATCCAACTTCTTTCTCATCGCCTCCTCTAAGGAGCCAACACAGGTCCCTTTTACATCCCACTACCAACCAAAAATATCTGAATGAGGTTGTACTTACTGACAAGCAGAACTACATCACACAGAGGAGCAACCCTATGATAGACGCACAGCACCCACGGTGGCTCTGAGAAGTGGGGTTCTCACCTCCCCAACCATACACAGGTCCTCACAACGTGTTGCCACTATGGAGGAAATATTCGGATGTTATATAGAAGTCAAAGTATTTGACCTTCAAATAGGAAGAGAGATTATGATTTCAAGGCATGGAAAATGAATACTGTAGATGGGAATGTGAACCTTGTAATAAATAGAACCTAGGTTTTTGAAAGGGGAGAGAGGATGGAGGGGCGGGGGGTGATGGGGATATCATGCTAACAGCTAGTTCCCTGGCAGGAGTGTTCCGCCGCACCGCGTACTCCTGCAGATGTTGTTCCCATGTAATAGTTAACTCAGTATTTTCCCTCTGAGCTCATCTTCCTCTAGCCTTTGCATGTGGAATGTGGTAGTGAGGGGGAGGGAAAAAGACTTACATAAAGTAGATGATGAAGCAAAAGGAAGACGGAGTAGTCGGTGAATAGAAATGGTGCTGGCCAGCTCTCCAAGAAACAAGCAAAAAGTTCGCGTGGGAGAGCCTGTAAGAGTCACCTGGTCTCTTGGTTTCCGTAGACACAGGCAGAGCTGGGCTATGGAGTTAGAGTCTTTGAACGTGCTCTGCTGGAAAATATCTTCTTCGGAGTTTGAATCCTCTCGTTATTCTTTTTGAAGTGGAAATACCACAGGGGGAGGTACCCATGGCACCGACACCTGCGAGGCAGACGAGGTCCCCTTCTCCGGTCCGAGGGAGGACCCCGGGGGAGGCTGTGCAAGCGAGGACACGAGGGAGAGGAAAGGAGCGGACCCAATGTAAAGGAGACAGTTGTCCGAGCTGGCCTGGACTTGCAGTTGACGGCCACCAAGAGCCGCTCAGGAGCGTGATCGATACCCCTGGGCACATCCTTGATGATCACTGTGGCACGTTGATGAGAACGCCTTGTTGTGTTTTACAGCTAACGGGTGTACTAATGGCGTCCAAGTAACCGTCTTTCGCAAACGTTTCCCCAATTTACTGACTTACGTCGACAGAGTGACCTCTACAAACATGTGTTAGGCAACCTGGGTAGTTACTCCACATACTGCGTGGTTTGTAATTGACTTTCGGGAAACATCCGCAAGGACAGTTTGATGTACCTGCACGTGTACTAGCTAGTTTGCACCCGGAGGTCGACCTCACCGAGATCTGAAGAGATGACTTGTTACGCTGACCTCACCTCTGACCAATCGGCTCCCAGCACGTCCCTGAACTCCTAACCCACGGTGTCCTGTGATTTTGCCCCACAGAACCTGTAACCCGTATGCCAACAGGGAGCCAGAGGTTTTGTAGAGTGTAAGCTCCTTGCCTCCGTATGGGCCAGTTCAATTTTAAACTGTTTTTTGTATCTTTCTATATGGCCAACTTTTTTTGTCCAGTGGGCACAGGAAGGTGGAGTCAAGGAAAAACATTGGGGTTCTGGTAACAATATATATAAAAGCAAACAGAGAATAATAATAGTAAAGAGAGCATGATGATGATGAAACAAGTTCTTGGCTACTCTTGCTTTTCAATGCTGATCTTTTAGGCTCAAAAATATGAGTAAAAACAGGATATAAGATGAATAATTATCTGAACGGACGTTCGCCCCAATAAAGCCCACTGTGTGAAAACGCAAAGAGACTTGCGACAACTTTATCCCAGACATGCCTTACTCCAAGTTATTTTGTCACTCTTTGGAAGCGAGACACATGCTGCCCCCTGGCAGCCATGACTGCAGGGCTCTGAGGAGCATCCGGGCTTCGAGTGAAAGCCAGTCTCAGGAAATACGACTCCAATATTTGCCAGTTCCGGCCGCATGTGCTACCGGCGCAGTTTATCAGTAAACTCTCTCGGCCGCATCGATTAGACCAAGTCACGAGGTACAAGGAGAGATTAGTTGCCTAATGAGATTCTCCCAGCCAAAGTGCCAGGGGCCTTGGACGCAGAAGTCGGTTTACTCAGAGAGCATGGAAGGTGACCCACAAAACTGATGCGCGGTGGGTTTGGGGGCACAGAAACACAGGCCTGCTGGCCTCATGTTTTGCCAGAAGAGAATTCCTGGTGAATAAGTGTGAGTTATTCCTGAGCTCTCTGGTTTCGATCTTCACTAGATTTTCCGGGACGTTTTCTCTTCCTCCTGCCTGACAGACAGGTTCAGACCCCAAACGTCAGGGGAAAGCTCACAGAGACGATGTGAGGCCTTGGTCAGCTTCGGAGCAGGGAGATCACATGACACTTTCAGTGCTTTTAAAGCACTGTGTTTAAAATCCTGCTTAGGCAGGTGAGTACAAACAGTTGGAGGTGGGTGCATCTGTATGCGGGGGAGCGTTTTGGAGGCTCCCGAGGGGATGCGGAGGGGCCTGTCAGAGAGCTCCAGCCTCTTCACTTTGACTTCACCTGGCATCCTGCACACCCTGCCTGGACCCTGTCCTGCAGTCCCACAGTGTGGCCACACCCAACCTCTCACAGTTCCTTCTCCTTTTCTTTTCTTTTCTTTTTTTTTCCATCCTCACCAGAGGACATTTTTTTTCATTGCTTTTTTGAGAGAGAAGAAGGGAGAGAGAGAGAGGAAAAAAACCCCATCGGTATGATATAGAAATATTGATCGGTGGCCTCTCTCACACACTTTGCTGGGGTTTGAGCCTGCAACCTAGATATGTGCCCTGACCAGGGATCGAACCTGCAACCTATCAGTCCATGAGGCAACACTTGAACCAACTGACCCACACCAGCCAGGGCTCCTCCTCCTTTTCTTGATTTAAAGGTCGAAGACCACTTGACAACTTCTGTGACAGGCACCTGTCACCACGACTGACGTGCAGTGAGTAGATTCAGAAGAAAGCCTGGCTGGTGGCCGCCACCTGTGGCACCCGAGGGTGAGGCCAGAAGGGAGCGGAGCGAGTGGGATATTTCGGAGAAGAGCCCTTTTCGGGCTGTGTTTGGTTAGTGAGTTGGTGCCTCGATTTTCCACGGCTGCTGTATGAGCAGAATTGAATTCACAGACTGACAGTGATGGTGGGGGCCGAAATCGCTGCGCCGGGGAGTGGGAGTCGCTGAGTGGTGACAAAGGCGGGGCGCAGCGACAGCGCGCAGCGAGAGGTCGAGGAAACGGAGGTGAGGCCGCCAAGTCCTAGCGGGGGCTGTTCTGCCAGGAGGTGGGCGGCAGACGGGGTGAAACCAGGCTAGGAGACAGGAGGATGGGAGGGAATGTCCTTGATGAAAAAGCGAAACGAAACGACTGCAGGGAACAAATAGAAAGAACCAGTGTTTTGAGGCCTTACCCTACAGGCCACGAATGCATCAGGGAAACGGTTCGAGACCCGGAGGAACCGAAAGGGGTTAGAAGTGTAGTCCTGCCCGACTTGCAAATGTTAATAACCCTGATAGGCAACAGAAGAGCTGTGTGTTTTCTTTTTTTTTTCTATTTAATTTTTTAAATATATTTTATAGATTACGCTATTACAGTTGTCTCATTTTCTAGTGAATTTCTGTTCCAAACAGGGAAGAATGAGGCATTTTGGATAATCTCACTAAATATGACACATGATACCCAATATGATTCCTTTCAATCACGTTATATTCTCAAAAAAAATTTTGTCAGATTCAGTTAAAGATTATACATTAGAGCCCTGGCTGGGTAGCTCAGTTGGTTGGGGTGTGATCCTGATATCCCAGGGTTGCAGGTTCGATCCCCTGTTAGGGCAAATACAAGAATCAACTAATGCATACATAAGTGGAACAACAAATTGATGTTTCTCTCTCTCTCTCTCCCTTCCTCTCTCTCTGTCTCAAATCAATAAATACAAAATTTAAAAAAATTACATTAGAAAAGTAACTAGATGTTGTGGCTGGAATTTAGATTACCCTGAAAGTTGGGTGCATACCTTAAGGGATGATGAACATAGAAAATGTACGAGTCATCCTACAAAGCTCTCGGAAAATTATATTAGAGAAAACACTTGTAGTTCAATTAAGTGCTCAAATTAATAATAATTGCCTAATGGTTTACATGCTGATTTCATTTAAAATGTGTTCTCTGATTAAAAACCCCAAGGTATTAGTTGGACAATTAACGAGTAAATAGTTTATAGCAAAAATGCTGTCCAAAGCACACATGATAAATTCGGGCTGTGCACAGAAGTTTCCATGATGATAAGAAGAAGATGTGAAGAAGAGATGCTCATTTTAGAAATCACATGATAAGTCCTACTACAGGATTTAAAGGGACAAGTACTCTTTGCATGTATATGTGACCATGCACATGGCACATACATGTGCACACACATGCATGCATATGCATGCACGCACAGGCAGTAACTATGAAGCCTAAGAAGTCCATTGCCATAACTTACCAGTAGTGTGAACTAGGACCTAATTTCTCTGAGCTTTGGTCTCCTCATCCAAAAGAATGGGAACAGGAGTAACAGTACCTTCCTTCCGGTGTTACTGTGAATCACCAGAGGAGGTGATGTGTATGATCCTCATGGGACAGCGCTTGGCATTTACTCAGCCCTCAATAGTGCAGAGCACTGCAGGTCTAAAATATAACGTCTTTATCACGCTTTTCCTAACATGTCATTCTTACTTCCGCTGGCAAGTGATTTTTATTTTTGCCTATCTCTCGTTTTAAAGTTTCCTAAATTAAACAATATTTTTAAAAATGTAAGACAAAAAAATAAGAAAGCTTAGCAATTTACACGCTAAGCGTGGCACCGTTACTGAAAAGGTGAGAATAAATGTAGGTGGGTAATGGGCACTTCACAGAGGTACACAGGCCGGTGCGGCAGGCAGAATAGAAAGGTGGGCTCTAGACTCTGCCACCTGGCGTACGCTCCCTGGTGTCCCTCCTTGAATGTGGACGGGGTAGCACCCCTGAGGTTGGGTTACTCTACACAGCGAAGAGGACGAGATCCTGGATTTTGACTTAGGTTATCAAACAGGTGATGATTCTGGTGGGGCATGACCTGATCAGGTGAGCCCCTCTCCCAGGGGTGTCCAACCCTTTGGCATCTCTGAACCCCACTGGGAGAAGAAGAGTTGTCTCTGGCTACACATTAAGTACACTGCAACACGTAATCACAAAAAAGTCTCATAATGTTTTAAGTAAGTTTACGATTTTGTGTTGGGCCGCGTTCACGGCCATCCTGGGCCCCATGCAGTCCCTGGGCCGGGGGTTGGATGCCCCTGGTGGAGGGAACAGAGGCCCTTTTACTGCCGTGTGTGCGAGGCACTCATGACTGGGACCTGGGAACAGCCTGACGAAACAGCCGCAATCCACAGCTAACAGCCAGAGAGAAAGTGGGGCCTGCAGCCTTAAAATCACTAGGAGCTGGATTCTGTCACAACCTGAATGACCACGGAAGAGGATCCCGAGCCGCAGGGGCATCCCCACCCTGCTGACCCCTTCATTTCAGCCTGGGAGAGCCTGCATGGCCAAGCAGCTAAGCTGGGACTCCTGACCCACAGACCCACGAGCAATACACTGGCGTTACTGGAAGCGGCCAAGAAATCGAGTATGATAGGGGAGGGACTGCTTCGTTTTGCTGGGAGTTGGGTTAATGGGTTAACAGCGATAGGACTGGGGTGGGCAGATCCATGGTACTCTCTGGTAGGACCCAAGCAACCCCTTCTGCCTACCAGCACTGCACCACCGAAACTTGTGAAAAGCACAGTGATACATAAATTGATACTACAGAATGCAAGTGCTGAGAAACTTGAGTAGCATGCTCTCTCTAGACACTCGATTAAAAGGGCACAAGCAGCTTTCACCACTGTGGAGGACAGCAGAAGGCGATCAGCTAAATCCCAGGGGTTTCTAAAGCACAAATTCTGCAAACACCCTGAATGGCGTTTTGCTAAAACGACAAACCATTAGGGAGTGTGCGGGAGGTCATTCTTTCTGGACTTGTAACTTCACCTGCGACAGCACAGATGCTTACTTAAATGAAAAGAATTAAGTATGAGTGCAAAGGGAGTCATGAAGAACAGGAATCAGAGGGTAGGGTACTCAGAAAAACATCGTTCTGATTCAGGGATAAGCCAAGGAGAGGTCAAAGGGCAATGGCGGCAGCTCGCTTTGTTTACTGCTGTTATTAATCATTGAGCAGAAAGGACTAAATGGAGCCTTACATGTAAAGGTCCAAGGTTTCCAGGAGAAGACGCCCATAACCATCTTCGGGAAACAGAAAGAAAGAAGCTGCACTGTTAGAAAAATGTACAAGGGGAAGAGGTGAATACTAGAAATACATCCTGGGAGACGTTCATTAAAACTCTATTTGTAACACCACATTTTCAGGGAGATGAGAACAATGGGAGAGGAAAGGGGAGAATAACAACGGCCACACTTCCCAACGTGTCCCGGAGATGGAAAAAGGGAGGCAGGCGTTGGCTTGCTCAGACCATGAATCCTCCTCCGACGGGCTTGATGGATACACTGTCTCCTCAATGTCAGCTCTGCAGCCCTTGAAGGGCTCTGTCACTCGGAGACACCCCTGAATTCACAGAGCTGTAGCTCTGAGCTGCGGAGCGTCAAAAGAAGAATTGCACAGTAGGGGAACTGCCTTATGGAAAAAAAATAAAGACTGACAGTCTGTGTCAAACTTGGTCAAGAAATGAGTATATTCAAACTTCTTTGGGGCAAGAGGATGTCATCTCTGAATTATTTGACTGCAAGTAGCAATATTTATCTTTCATGTACATGGTAAAAATAGATTTTTTTCTTTTATGTTTTGAAAGGAAGGCAGTGTAAAGATCCACTCATTCCAATTCCTTCGTTTTACTGACGAGGAAACCGAGACAGAGATTCATCGATGGGCTCCAAGTCCTACGGGGAATTTGTGCAGAGCTGCCCACCGCACAGCTCTCCAAGGTGGAACTCCTGCCACTGAGGGCAACAGAGAGGCCGCCACCCCTAATGCGCCCCTGCTAGTCCGCCCCAGGTCCTGGGGTCGTCCACAGCGGGAACCCGGCCACCACGCCAGCTCCTAACTCCCCAGCCACAGCCTAGCCCACTCGGCTTCCTGCAGTTCACCAAGCCAATCCTCCCCTCCCCCGACGGCCCCACCTCCACGCCCAGCTTCCACTCCTGGATCACAACAGAGGCGTTTTCTAACTTGCCTCCCTCCTGTAGGCCTGGTCTTCTTTGGAGAATCTTAGTCACAGTGGCCAAAGCCACACTTTATTTTTACAATATCGTCCATCGCTTGCTTGTCCCTCAGGACCAGGTGTCGACTGCTTTGCCTCCCACTCAAAGCGTTTTGTAAGTTCCCTCCTCCCCATGAGTGGGCTGCAGAAGAGCCGCTTGCTCTTCAAGACGCAACTCTGGGGTCAGCTGGTTTGCGGCAGATTCTACGGGTCCCTGAGCTGAGGCTAACCGCCCATTCCGGGGCTCCCAAAGTTGTCTGTGTAGGTGCTCCAGGTGGTTCAAACCTTCCGGCCTCGGCCCGTGCCCTGCATCCCGCTGGCTGGGACTGGCCACCCTTCCTGCACATTAGATACATTTGCATGGATTCAGTCAGTGCCCTCCTCCAAGTCTGGTCATCCCGCTCCAAGACCCAAGCAGCAGCCCCTGGATGGTTCACACGATGACCCATTCTTCCGCAGATGACCTGAGACATGTTTCTTCCCCTTGCTCTCAGCCACAGTCCCCGGCACACTGACCGACTAGTTCATCGCTGGAAACCTGCTCTCTACTCGGTCCCTGTGAGCTGGTCCCTGAGATGCCTCTCCCTGTTTCCACCATCCCCTCAGTGATGCTATCATTTCTCATAGATTTATACGCGAACAATTAGCACGTTTATATTTCTAATTCAAACATCCTTTGGGGGGCTTATCCAACTGCAAAATTTGCATCTCAATTTGGATGGCATATGGCATCTCATAATCAACTAGGTCAAAGCCAAATTCTTGAAATTCCTCTAAACCTGTTCTTCCCTTAATCTTCCCCAACGATGCCATAATTCCCCTAGTCATTCGATCCGTAAATCCAGGAGTTACTACTCTTGATAACTGTCCTTAACTATGCGTATTGAATCCATCACTGACACCGGCGATACTGTCTTCGAACTGGATCTGAAATCCATCTTTTTCTCATCATTTAAGCTGTCACTGGCCTCATCCAAGTTAGTGTGCCTCTTCCCCGGACTTTGATGCAGCTTCCCAGCTGGTCTCAGGAGTATCACTCGGGCACCCCCGGGCACCCCCATTGGGGCTTCTAATCGAGACCTTCCCACTCTCTTGCTGAAAACCTCTCTGTAGACTCCCACCTACTACATTGAAAAAAATAAATGGAACACTAAAACCCAAGGTTTTTCCGACTACCATCCTCACTGCCTGGGCTGCTCTGGCCCCTGCCTACATCCCCACTTCATTTTCAGTCACATGGGGAGCATTTCCTTGTAAAGAAACCACCTCTTTGATGCCTTGGGGCTCATTTCTTTTCCTCTCCTTTTTAGGGGTTTTGTCTCTTTTTATACTTTACATTTTGGCTAAATGGTGGGTGGCTGCCTCAGAGAGGTCTTTCCTAAAACCCTCTATCCAAAATAGATCACTCCTCGCAATCCCCTTGCTTTTATTTCTAAGGACGTTTCTTACTTGTTTACTTGTTAACGCTGTGTTTCTCATCAGTTGAGAGCACCCTGAAGGCACCCCCTACCCCCGTTGGTTCTCACACAGCACAGTGCCCGCTGCGCAGTGAACGCATACAGGAAAGAAATCCTACAAAAAGGAGCCTAGAGGTACGCACACACAGTCTATTCTTTTTAGTCCCTACCCCAGTTTACATCAGGTATTGGCTGCCAGTGAGGTCCCTTTCCTCCCAATGTTCACTATATCTGTCCGTACAAGCGACAAACTTTCCTGCATCCCGCCCCATCCTTGTAAGGAGGAGGAAAAAGAGACTGACCCCCGCCAACCCATCGCTCCTTCCTCAGAGAGGATGTCTTGCTGCCACTTTGGAAATATGAGACATATAGTCAACAGTGATACACATCCAATCACATCCGGGCCCCTGAGGGGCAGGGCAGCTCTACGTTCTTCCACAGCCCAAGCCAAGCTTTGTGGCGCCATGTTCTCCTAACGGTGTAAGTTCGCCTTCTCTCCAGATGAAGGAAGGGCTGACAGATGGCAAAAGGCCAAGCTGTGCCTTACAAGGGACCCTGACACACTGATGCCCGTAGGCATCTTGAGGGGCAGAAGAACAGCATCCTCACTGCAGAGGGCTGTACCGTCTCCTTCACTGCGCAGGCTGCGTCGGGAGAGCTGGAGCGAACTACAGCCACGCTCCCTAAGGGAGGCGTCGATGACCAGGAGACCCGTGTGTCTGAGTGAAGGCGTCAACTTACAGAACGGTAATCTCTCCAGAAAGCAAACGGCCCCTCATTCTATGTGTTCTTCACGTACAAAATGTATTTGGTGTGGTTTCGTTTGGTTTTTCAGTTCTCTTTTGAAATGCATATGGGCAAATAACTAGAGTAAATTCATAACTGTCCAAGCACTGTCAGGGTGCTTGATTTGCTCTGAGGTTAACAGTTGACTTCAACTGATGTATACATATACATATATTATTGAGATATATATATATATATCAATTACATAAATATGGGGAACAGGGAGTGAGAAGAGAGGGAGAGAGAGAGAGACAGAGAAAGAGAGAGAGAGACTAAGATCAAGCTTCTTATAGACTGAATCAAGTTCTCATAGGTTATACTTTAGTTCAAGTAAGATTACAATGTAGGTGAACAAGCAAGTCCATGGACAAGTCCAACTAGTAACTCTTAGATCATGCTTTCCGGTCCATGAATTCCTTCTCTGGGGCACGCTGAGGGTTCTTGGCATGGGAGGAAGTTTTGGGGACAGCAGCTGCCATTTCACCATTTTCTCTGCACGCCTTTCTTCCTGCACTCATGTCCTCATCATTGTCCCATCTGTCCTGTGCCACAGGAAGCCTGGCTTCCTGGTGTTGCCAAAAGTTCTCCACCGGGGTCCACTTGCCTGCTTAGGGTTCTCAGTCCTAGCTGCACAGTCCTAGGTCCACTGCCCACCTAAGCGAGTCAAAGCCTCTGAGTTGGAGCTACTAAAATTGTAAGGAAAAGAGGGGGGAAAAGGCTCCATACATGATTCTACAGCACATCCAGGCTTAAGGACCACGGCCCTCAAACGTATTCGAATTTGAGTCATGCCTGAATGACATAAGAAAGGTATTTAACTCACTAATCCTTCAAAAAAAAAAAAAATAGCCTACTGCCGTAACCTTTACTGAAAGTTTACTATGTGTTGGGTAATATGCTAAAAACCCTATGCAAATATCTTATTTCTATCATGTAATAATGCTATGAGGTAGATATTATTGTTAATCCATTTTACAGGCACACACACTGAGGCATATTGGGTTTCTTAAAGGTGAGGAGGTGGCCAATATTATATATCTGGTGACTAACGGAGCCAGGATACAAACCCAGGTAGTCTGAGTACCGGACCTCCCGGCATGCCTGGCACAGGGCACACGGTCCATGTGGCCCTCATCGCCAGCAGCACAGGTGACCACTGCCCTTATCTTCACCTTCCGCAGACGTCCACATGGCACACGGACCCCGTCTGCAGCCGGTGAGCCGTGCACACCTCGCCCTCTTCTCCGGAGTTTTGGAGGGCAAGACGCTACCCGGCATCTGACAGAAATACGCTCTTGGAGAGCTGCACATCTCAGACACTGCTCTGGGCGTGTGCCAGAAACCCACACTCTCATTGCATAGCCCAGGAACTTAATATGGATCAGGAGAAATGCTAGGTTCTCGTTCCAAGTGAGAAACCTCAGGTAAATTTTGCGAAAGCTGCTGGGAAGCTGTGCCTTTGCCAGAATAGGATGTCAGCACCCAGCAGGGTTCCCTCTGTAACCACAGGGAATCGGGGGCTGGGCGGGGGTGCGTGGTCTGGAGTGCTCTGTGAGCTTCCTCTGCCGGAGGCGGCGGCGCGGAGCTGAGCATCCTCGCTGAGCTTCCCCAGCCTGGGTGCCTGCAGAGGCTGCTTCACGGGTAGCTCGACCTTGCTGCTTCCCTTTTGGGGGTTTCTCCCACCCCAGGTTTTTTTCAAGTGCTAACTTTTATCGTTGTAGTCAGAAGGGAGATTTTTTAAAAAATACACTGTCTGAAGGTATTATTGCTTTAGCAATATGTTTCACCCTTTACCTAACAAATCCAGCTCTATGGACTGTATCGTGGGCTGCAATGAAAATGCAGCACAGAAGAAACGAGCGTGGGCGGGAGCACTTATTGCCAATGCGCAGAAAAGCAACGTCCCCAAGACGGCCGCGCGGCCGCGTTACCTGTCATGTTGCAGTACACCTTCAGAGGCCCCAGCGGTCCGCTGCCGTCAGGGTCAATCCAGTAGTAATTCGACGTCTGGCCCAGGTGTTTGTACGCCTCGCAGGACGGCTCGTAGATGGCTGGAAGGGAACGTCCGACATGAGCACCGCACAGAGCAAGTGGCTCCCCACACAAACGCCCAGGAACGCATGAAACCCTGGACCCCGCCCCTGGGGACGGTGTCCTCTCGCTAGAGTGCATCCTTTTCCTCCAAGTTCAAACGCATGATTTGGTTTTCACTCCGTGAGCATTTCTTACCCAACAAACGAACATAAGAAGTTTCAGCTTTACGGTTAGGGAAAAGTCTGAAAAATCAATAAGTTGTTGAATGAATGTAATGTTTGTTGCATTGGGATTCATGATCATTGAGAAAATACTTAATTGATAGTTACAGATATCATCTTCTGACTGTGAGGGATGCTATTTTTGCAAGGTAAGTGTTGTCTACTTTGCTTGGCTATCAACTAAGAGATTTCTCTCCCCCCCCCCCACACACACTTTTTTGCATAGGTGTCTAATTTCATGGGATTTCTATTCATTCTTTACCTCAGGAAAAAAGGAAAGAAATGTCCCTGCTGTACTTTGTTACAGGTGCTTTAATTACAGCTAGTTTTGTTTGTGTAGAAAGCTGGTATCAATAATTGAATTACAGGTTCTTTTCCATTGTTCTCCTCTTTGTTCCCACACTCTTGACACTTTTTCTCTCCTAGGAAACTGCACCTGTTTTCAGAAGTATAAGATGGACATTTACATGGTGCCTTTCTCGTGAAAACTTAAATATTATGGCAAAAATGTTTTGATGCCTATGAGGAATTTGAATGCCCTCTTTACAAAACTAAGAATTCCAGGAAAACTCACTGTCTTTGAAATGCAAGTAGTGGGGTCTTTTGGTAATGTGCACCTGAACTTGTACCCCAGCATCTGTCATTTGTTTGGTTATGAAGCAGGAGATCCAATTCAGGGTCTGCCTTTCCTACCTACCTCCTCCACCTCCCGCCAGGCCTCCCTTGGCTTCCCATGGTTTCCTCTCTGCAAAGATCTTAGACCTCCAATGAAAATGAAAAATCCATTTCATTTCAACAACAACACACTAGACTCAAACAATCCTGAAATTTTTTGATTTACTTAGTCCTTCTTGCTTCTCTTCCTTCTTTTTCTCTGCAAGTAGTTATCGAGCACCCAGGATGCATCAGGCAGTGGATTGGGCCCCACAAATACAGCAGTGAACACCACGGAGGCAGGGCCTTTGGAGATGGGGTTGCTCTCTAATTCTGTGGGTGCTCCTCAATCATTAAGTGCTATTGGAAGAGGATGTGGCTAGAAAGTTAAGCATAACCCATACACCTTTTGTCTCATGTAATGATGAATACATCCACTTTCAATATCCCAATTATCTGTTTGCATAATAAATTATGGTTACCGACATTTTGAATACCACACCAAGTGAAACGCAGTGAGAAAGTACTTTAAAACTTGGAGCAGGAGGAGCAACAGTTAAGGTAGGTTTTAGGAAGCAAACTCCTTGCAGCAAAACAATAGATTCTAGGCAAGTGACTCAGAAGACAAGAGCATTTCAGGGGTTAGTGCCATAGGCCAGTCGAAAGATGACCGGCTCTGTGTGAGAACATGAGAAGCATAAAGTAGACACACCTGGTCCATGTGTGTCTAAGAGCAACAGGACACGGAGACCAGATGAGTGTAGACAGGAAGTAAGGGAGCTCCAAATGCCCTAATCCCACCATTTCTACAAATAACAAATCAATTATTTGTCTTCACTACCTCTTTCCAGCTTATTATAATGTCTTTGTAGAACTGAAATTTATCTGCAAGATCAGGTTCAAATTCTAAAGTCTCTTTGGCCAAACTGCCATTAAAACCTTGGCCTTTCTTCTGTCCTATTTAATAATTAGTCATTCTCTTCATCCCCTGCCAAGGCCTGGTCACTTTCTTTATCATCTGGTATCTGGTTTACAACAATCACTCTATCAATCTGTGGTCATACCCAACTGTCTCTTCACTCCCCACCAAATGATGCTTTTTTTATCCAATGTTATTCTAGCCTTAAAACATTACTTTCATAAAGTTCAAGGAATGTGTAATGGTTCTTCAGAATCTGCGATGTTATATCCCAGATCACGCTCTCTGTCTGTAAGGCTCTCCGTAAACCAATCCATCTTCCCTGGTTTTAGCACCTTGCCGAGGGCAGCCAGCCCTGCACTCTGGTCAGGAAAACCAGACACAGGAGATTGCTCACCCCTTCTAGGGTCTCCTCCATCTGCAATGTACTACAAGCCTCGTTCTCCACCTAGCAACCTCCGCACTCAGAGTTAACTACTGAGGCGGAAGTGGTAAGAGACAGGGCTCCGAGGTCCAACGGACTTAGGTTGGAATTCGGACTCTGCAAAGTGCTATTTACATAACATTGGCAAAGTTTCCTAACTTTATTTAGCCTTGTCTGGAGAATGGGTATTGTAGGTATATTGAATAGTGTCTTGAGATTTGGAGGAAGTAATCGATGTCAGTTGCTTAAAATTATGTCTGGCCACGGTAAATACTTAATAAGTGGAGTTTTTATGCTCAGTGTAATAATTATTATGTAGGACCTACTCACGTTCCTCCATTCTTAAGGAGACCCCCCACCCCCACCCTGTAGTCAATATGTCTGTCTTTCTGTACAGTTCAGGCCACTCATTGCTCATCGCAGGCACTGAAATACTTCATTATAATCAATTTAGGGATTAACTATTAATTGAATTTCATATACAAAAGCGTTATTTCCTAATAAGACTGTGAATTTTCTTGAAGGGCGAGCCTAGAAAATGCATTTTTCTTTTGTACTCCATATAATTTAACAAGGTGGAAGTTTAAGAAAAGCTCTCAGAACTGAACTTAACAGGTACCTACTCTTCATCCTGGTCTGACTTTGACAAATCCTTGCTTATTAGCTGGCTAAGCAGGAGAAGCCTGTGCAGACAAGATAGGACAAAAGAAGGGTTACAGTTGTTTGTATGGAAAATAATGGCTCATTAATCAATAGTCACACAGGAATAAACTCCGTGTTTTGCGTGCTCATGACTGTCAACCTACCTTTGCCCCACCCTGTAGGAAGGAAGTGTTACGTAGGTCACTTCTGTATCTCTAAGGAAGCATGCAAGCATTTTTAAAGAGGGCTACACACCTAACCCAGATAACTAAGAGCCGATGTGGATGGCACGTGGTGAGGGACAAAAAGAAACACTTCTCATTTTCTTCAAGCCGTGACAATTATTCTGCTTGCCTTCAAGCTAGGACAGGCTACTGGCTGCTGTTGCCTC
Organism: Anoura caudifer; assembly: GCA_004027475.1. NCBI lineage: Eukaryota > Metazoa > Chordata > Mammalia > Chiroptera > Phyllostomidae > Anoura > Anoura caudifer. The sequence goes on along the minus strand of PVKU01007572.1, from coordinate 57,547 downwards.
CCCAAGGCATTTCAGTCCACGTTTGTCACGTGTGGAAACACCTGGCATGCTAGTGAACCCAGGGTTCCCGCCTCCACCAGGAGCTCCTGGCTCAGCAGAGGGCCTGCAGCTCTGACGGTTTTTTTTTCCCCAGTGACTGTCGGCCCCGCTGGTCTGAGTGCATTCTGAGAAGCGCAGCTCTAATTCTGGGAAAAAAGTTAACTCTAGAAGAGCGGACTAATTCTTTATATTTAAATACAGATAGAAAAAGTAAGTCACCCAAAGACAGTGCAGTACAATTGTAAATAAAATAAGGCTAGAATGCCCCCTCACTTCACTCAACATAATAACAATGGAATGGAATACAAAACTCGAAATGCAAATGCAGTGTCAAAAGAAATACACTTGGAGGAGTTTGCAGAAAAGTATTTGGAAAGGAACACACTAAAACAGTAACAGTGATTATGTCTGAGTAGTAAGACTATGGATGATTTAAACCCTTTCATCCTTTTCTGTATTTTTCACATGAGTTTATAATGTGCACGAGTTGCATTATCATTAAAAACACCGTTGCAACATATGTGTTTGGGAAATGGCACTGAGGTAAAATGGCAAGGACAGCTGGAATACCGAAAAATGACATTAGTTTTATAAGTGAATAAGGAATTAAGAGATTTTCGCTCAGATCCCTTTTTCTGTCGTTTACTGCTTGGAAACTTCCCTGAACTTGGTTTTCTCAACTGGGAATTGAAGGCAAAGATGATACCTCCCTTGCCAGGTTATCATAAAGGTGAAATGAAATCACACACTGTGTAACTAAGAAGCACTGAGCACGCTGAAATGTTATCGCAGAGGACGGGCTGACTGCAGCATTCACCGGGCACGCCTCTGCCAGGTAGCTCTGCAGAGCCCTAGCTGCGTTGCAGAATTTTGCACATCAAACCAGAGGAGACCACAGAGCACCAGGGGCCAGAGAAGAAAGCGAAGGGTCTGAACCACTGTCAGCTGAGTTTCGCTAGTGGATTGCCAAAGACCAGCGAGGAAACTGGGCTGGTGGCAAAACAAATAGACTCGTTAAGTCCATTGGTCTACAGGTGTTCCTGCTTTTCAAAAGTTTGCTTTATGCGACTGCATCTTTGCTTTTGCAACCAACCCTGACCTTACACGAATGCCTGTTTTTGCTAACTGAAGGGCATCCTGAAAAAGGCCAAAAGAGAAAACAGCACTTAGTTTGTTTCGCAGCGAGCCTGCAGAGGCGGGGGCACCCCGAGGAGCGAGAGCGGCCCCCCCAGACTCCCTCCCTGGGAACGATGCTCAGCACCTCAGCATCGAGCCCCGGGCTTTGGACTGTGTCTGTGAGCCTCTGCGCTTCATCTCCATCCATGGTGTGCATCCGTTAGTGCCCAAAAGTAATCGCTTCAGGGCTTTACGCCATTTTGACCCACAAAGTTTTCACAGGAATGCTCCAAGAGTATGAGAGAAACCTGTACTGGAAAAGGAGTTTTTCTCCGTTGTCACTCCCAGGCCCAAATAAAGGGTCTCATCGTCCGAACTAGATCTCAGATATTCAGAAATACTACAATTGAACACATCAGATTGAATTGCAGAGCAGGTAAAAATCCAGGAAGTGATAAATCCTAAATTCTTGCTCATTTTCATTAAACAGTGAAGGCTGTCTGCGTAATGACATGTTAGAGGAAGTGGAAAATGACGAGGATTCCTGTATTAGCTTCGTATGGCTGTTGTAATAAATTAGCAAACACTTGGTGGATTAAAACATCATGCATTCATTATCTTAACAGTTCCGCAGTCAGAAGCTTGACATGGGTCTCAGGGGGCTACACCCAAGTTGGAGGCAGGGCTGAGCTCCTTCGGAAACCTCCAGGGGAGAATCCAAGTTTTTGCGTTCGCCAGTTCCCAGAACGTACCCGCCTTCCTTGGCTCCGGGTCCTATTTCTCCATCTCTGGAGCCAACAGAGGTGGATGGAGTCTTCGCCACACTCCCTCACTCAGATTCTCTGCTTTCATGGTCACCTTTCTATTTTAAGGGGCTTCATGGTTACATTAGGTCCATCTAGATAATCCAGGATAATATCATGTGACCGCCCTTAACGTGACCATAAGTCCCTTTGGCACGTAAGGTGACACAGTGGTGGGTTTCACGGGTGAGGGTGCGGGCGTCCTTCGGGATGTGGTGGGGGAATTGCCTGTCACAACTGTACAGTAATAACATCTGAAATAGCTGCCCTGTTTCAGAACCCATTTTATTAAACACCCAGTGTACTCCCGCTGCTTCGGATTAACAAGAGAAGCCGTAAGCAGAATCACGAAGGTGGAAAGACAGAGTCGAACTTCTGCATTGAACATGAACAGTCCATCTGTAGAACACGAAACAGCACGTGCCTCCTGTACCCTCCCAGCCCGGACCCAGGACACCGACATCCTGGGCTGCCTGTGCTCACCCGCGGACATAGCCCAGGGCCCTGGATGACCGTCAATGCCCAGACAGAGAAGAGCGAGGGTTTAAGAGCAAAGATGTGCAATGGGCCTAATGTATTGGGAAAGGACCAGGTGGAGGAGAGGCAGAATATACAGGAGGAGGTATTTCCAAGAAGGAGAACACTCCTGAGTCTGAATTGGCTGCAGGGTAGAAAAATGGCAATACATTTAGTGAGCAGATGTGGGTGACATTTTAAATAGTTCAGGGTGGTGGGGTTTGTAGAAACCAGAGTCTAAGGAAGGGATCAAGTTGGTGGAATGGGGTGGGGACCACGCTGTTATGGGAGTTTGAACCATGAAAGGGAATAGACAGAATTAAAACTGATGGAGGACTTCTAGCCAAGATGGAGGCATAGGTAGATACACTCCACCTCCTCACACAACCAAAAGAAGGACAACAACAATCTTAAAACAAAAAAAAAAAAACAACCAGAACTAACAGACTATCAAACTGTATGGAAGTCTGACAACCAAGGTGTTAAAGAAGAAGCACTCACCCAGACTGATAGGAGGGGTGGAGACATGCAGTGAGGATGTGCAGCAAGGCGGTGGCTGGTGGAGTGGGTGGTCCCACATTTGCATGTAGCTAAACCAGGAGGAACAACTGGGGAGCGAGACAAACCTACAACCCAGGGCTCCAGTGTGGAGAAATAAAGCCTCAAACTTCTGATTGAAAACACCTGCAGGGGTTGAGGCGGCAGTGGCAGAAATTGTGGCAGAAATTCCCAGCCTCACAGGAGAGCTCGTTGGAGAGAACCACAGGGTCCTAGAATGTACACAAGCCCACCCAGCCAGGAATCAGCACCAGAAGGGCCTACTTTGCTTGTGGGTAGCGGGGGAAGGGACTGAAAACTGTCAGAGATCAAAGCAAGCACCATTGTTCCCTCTTGGACCCCTCCCCACAAACTGCGCCACAACACAGCAACATGGGCTGCCCCACCCGGGTGAACACCTAAGGCTCCACCCCTCACTAGTTGCAGTCACGTTAAGATAAAAACAATGGCCCAAAGGAAAGAACAGATCAAAGCTCCAGAGCCAATACAACTAATCGATGAAGAGATAGCCAACCTATCAGATGCACAGTTCAAAACACTGGTAATCAGGATGCTCACAGAATTGGTTGAATATGGTCACAAATTAGATGAAAAAATGAAGGCTACACTAAGTGAAATAAAGGAAAATGTACAGGGAACCAACAGTGATGGGAAGGAAACCAGGACTCGAATCAATGGTGTGGACCAGAAGGAAGAAAGAAACATTCAACCAGAACAGAACAAAGAAACAAGAATTTTTAAAAAAATGAGGAGAGACTTAAGAACCTCCAGGACATCTTTAAATGTTTCAACATTCAAATCATAGGGGTGCCAGAAGGAGAAGAGGAAGAGCAAGAAATTGAAAACTTATTTGAACAAATAATGAAGGAGAACTTCCCCAGTCTGGCAAAGGAAATAGACTTCCAGGAAGTCTAGGAAGCTCAGAGAGTCCCAAAGAAGTTGGACCCAAGGAGGAACACACCAAGGCACATCATCATTACATTAGCCAAGATTAAAGAGAAGGAGAGAATCTTAAAAGCAGCAAGAGAAAAGGAGACAGTTACCTACAAAGGAGTGCCCATAAGACTGTGAGCTGATTTCTCAAAAGAGACCTTACAAGCAAGAAGGGGCTGGAAAGAAGTATTCCAAGTCATGAAAGGCAAGGACCTATATCCAAGATGACTCTATCCAGCAAAGCTGTCATTTAGAATGGAAGTATTCCAATGATAAAGTATTTCCCACATAAGGCCAAGTTAAAGGAGTTCATTATCACCAAGCCCTTATTATATGAAATGTTAAAGGGATTTATCTAAGAAAAAGAAGATAAAAATATGAACAATAAAATCATAGCAAACTCACAGTTATTAACAACCACACCTAAAACAAAAACAAAAACAGACTAAGCAAACATCTAGAACAGAAATAGAACCACAGAAATGGAGATCACATGGAGGGTTAGCAACAGGGGAGTGGGAGGAGGAGAGAGGGGGAAAAGGTACAGAGAATAAGTAGCATAGATGGTAGGTAGAAAACAGACAGGGGGAGGTTAAGAATAGTATAGGAAATGTAGAAGCCAAAGAACTTATATGTATGACCCATGGACATGAACTAAAGGAGGGGACTGTGGGTGGGAGGGGGTGTGCAGGGCAGAGGGGAGTAAAGGGGAGAGAAAAATGGGACAACTGTAATAGCATAATGAATAAAATATATTTAAAAAAACTGATAGAGATTGCTAACTTCAACTGAGAAAGTATTCTTGTTTTTTGTTTTTTATTTTTATTTTTTACAATGTGTAAGATTCATGCCTTCCTTTGAATAGGGTTATTTCTGATTAGAAAAAGAATTTAAAGTCTTTGGATGAATTTTCAAAAAGTAGCAAATAATAAAAAAAGCAACTTATTTCCCTGCCTCTAGTCACAAATTTGGGGAGTTTGCGTATCTGGGTCCGTTTGAATGCCAGGTCCCTCTCCTTCCTTCTTTCTAGCCTCCTTCAAGGGTTTGTCAGGTCACTGAACTGGCGGAGCACAGGCCACTGAAGGGCCACTGAAGGGCCACACTTTATTAGCGGTTGTCAGGGACTCCGTAGCCCCTCACTCTCTGCCACCTTGAAATAAGGTCCACACCCTGACAGTCAATTTTAGATTCCTGAGAATCTGAAACCAACACTTTTGTTTGTTGATGAAACTTCACCAGCAGTGAACTTCACCAAAAACATCACTGGCTAGATTCTGAAAACAAAACAAAAAGATAGTCTCTTATTTGACTACAAAAAAAGAGACCTTGCCATATACTTTTATTTGTAATTTTTGATTAATAGTTGAAAAAATTATTTTCAATTATACCTTGGAGATTTTTTCCCTCTCACAGCCCTCAGTAAATACCAACCCTGCAGATACCTTGATTTCTGACTTCTAGCCTCAAAACTGTAAGGTGATATATTCCTGTTGTCACCCCCTTCGTCGTGTTTTGTAACAGCAGCCCAAGGAACCCGATAAAGACACTTCCAGATGCCAACTAACCGGGTCAAGCTCTCCTTCCGCCTGCCTCCGAGATTTTTCAACTTTTTATGGGTGATGCGAAGGAGGACTCCTCATCACATTCTCCCATTTTAATTTTAAGAGGGAAATATCTTCCTGATAAAATAGCTACTTTTGGCCCATTGGCTGCAGAGCCTTATGCTGGGGGCCCTGCACAGCATTCAGCACTTGCTCTCTGGAGCTCACTGGTGCTGGGGAGCTGAGGACCGCTCTCCCTGCCCACCACCACACCTCATGCCCCGAGAGAGGCCATTGCGCATGCGGCATGCATCCCTGCGTCCTTCATCCCTCCTGGTCCTGCCTTCTACAGCACACGGGTCTCCGGGAGTGGCCAAGGCCGGCACACAGTAGACAGTTCGTCCCAACTAAAAAATGAACTCGTACATAACGTTATTTTTGGAACATCCTAAGTAGTCTTTTCCTGCTTGTGCAGAGATGGATAAATTCACTCCTAATAATTTGATGCAAAATTAGAAAGAAGCATACGGTCACTTTATAGCTCATTTGTGAACAAATGCTGTAAAGTGACATTTAGGTGTTGATAGCTGATGGGTGCCCTCACTTTCCTGGTCCCTTACATTGAAAGTGACTACACACTCACGCAGGCTTGCTGTAGGAACCAGGCGACATGCTAAAAAGGGAGACCGGTGTGCTGCAGCTCTGTCCTCGAATTAGCAAAGAAGCCATCTAATAGCAAATGTGGATACGCCAGAAAAAGCGAAATGGGAGTTCTCGGCCCTGGAGAACATTCGGATTGGCGGTGCTCTCAACAGGATGGTGGCTGGGGCCCTTCTTATTCCCACCCCTCTTAGTAAGCACGCCACCTTCTGTTTTTTAATCCATTTATAATCCATCTTTAAAGATAAGTTTCTCCACCGGAAAGGGATCCAGGCGTGGGCAAAAGTAGGTTTACAGTTGTGAGTACACAAAACACAGTTTCTTCTTGCATTATTTATTTATTAATTATTGTATTGCTTATTATTATTAACCTACTTTTGCCCACACCTGTATTTTTCACTTGAAGCGATGAATGGACTTTCTGATCTCAGTCAGACTCTCATGCATTTAGCTGGAGAAACGAGTTCCCCCAGAATCTCATTATTCCCTCTAGGGTGACGCTGGGGGACAGCAGACCTGGAAGTCCACGAGGCAGGGGCAGCCTCGGGACGGCCCCTGGGAGAGCTCCTATTCTACGACTGTGCAATTACTTTTAATGAGTACACGTGTGAGCTTCACAATGCCCCAGTCCTTGTTCACACTTGAATATTAACCTCATATGTTTTTGGTTTCTTTGGATAACATTTTTAAGCTTGAATAAATGCCCTGACCACATGATTTTCTCATTATTGGTGCCCAGCAAATGATGGTGCTGGAGTGTGGGCTTAAACACGGATATTGCGCATGTTAATATTATGTCATGCTCTTTCCATGAAGGCAACTTCTGTATAAGATGTTATGTATTGCCCTGGCCAGGTAGCTCAGTTGGTTAGAGCTTCGTCCTGAGACACCAAGGTCATGGGTTTGATCTCTGGTCCGAGCACATACAATGAATGCATAAATAAGTGGAACAACAAATCGGTCTCATGCTCTCTCTTCCTCTCTCTCTAAAAGTCAATAAAAAAAAAGATATTATTTATTATCATTCTCTAATGGGTTCTTTTGCCTGTTCAAGTTTCAAGGGAAATGGGTAATTTGGAAGAAAAACAAAGTTTTGATTTTTTAGCTCCTACGTGACATGTCAGTCCTTCAAAAAAACTGTTTTGAAATCAGAGTAAAATCTACATTTATTATTTCATTTCTACTCTGTCTCTTCCCCATTCCCATTCCGGTTCTGCCTTTTACTTGGTCCTCGCCAAGTCCTTCCAGTCTTTACACTGGCTCCAAGTCTCTACCTTACAGGAAACAAGAGTCCGCACGTTTGCAAGGACAGTCACAAAACTGCAGTTCCGCGTCTTTGTATCATCATGCCTGCCATACCCCTTCAGGAGGTTCATGCCCCTTCTCGGTATTTCTTGACCATGACCCCACAGAACGTCACACTGTCTTGTATTTCGGGGCTCTGTCTGGACAAGCTCTGCCTGCATTTTCTCCATTATTACCTTCAACTTGTAGATGACGAGGAGGCAGGAAAAGAAACCTGTAAATGCACGGGGGTGTACCGCAAATGCATGCTCCCCCATCTTCATGGGTCTCTACAGTGGAGCTCGGCAACCCTCCGCACAACTCAGGTCCCGCAGGAGTTTTCTCTTTTTCCGTCTCCTTAATCCCTGGTGCTGTTTCTCACCCCCTCACTCTCATATGTACCGTGTCTCAGTAATGAGAATAAGAACATTGACTCAAGATGGGTTAGCGCCTATCTCCCCTCTCAAATTCTGCACTAAATGGGTCCTTTTTCTTTCCTAGTGCAGATTTATTGATTGATTGACTGATTGATTGATTGATAGATATTTACTAAGGTGACAATAGACCTAGTGCTATGCTTTGTACTGAAAATAAAAAAGTATCAACAGAATTTGTTATCTAATATAGGAGACAGACATGTTGAGAGATAGTGGATCATTTGCTAAGTATTGCAAAAGAGATAAACAAAGTTGTGGGAGACCTTATTTTTTTAATTTTTATTGATTTTTACAGAGAGAGAAAGAGAGAGAGAGAGAAAGGAAGAGAAATATCAGTGTGAGAGAGAAACATCAACTGGTTGCCTCCTATATGCACCCTAACTGGGGGTCAAACCCATAACCTAGGTATATGTCCTGACTGGGGATCGAACCTACAACCTTTTGGTGTATAGGACAATGCTCCTACCAACTGAGCCATCCGGCCATGGCTCAAAGAGCTGGGAGATTTTAGATAAGGGATTGGATTAGGTGGTTTAGGACAGTCCAGAAAGGCTTCATTTGTGACTTTACTTTCTGTTGAACTTTAAAGGATGAAGAGAAGTTTCCAGGAGGAGGAGAGAAGGACCCTCCCTACTGCTCCTCCCAGTGCTGTGTTACCATGCCAGTCCTCTGATAATTTGAGATAATTATTTTCTTGATTTTCCTTCTCTCTTTTTCCCCGTGGCTCCATCTTCTCTGTGTGTTAATCTACACTGATCTCCTCTCTCTTGGGTGATGAGCGAGAGAAAACAAAACAAAACAAAACAAAACAACACAACACAAGAACGTGTGCATGCTGCCCTGTAGTCCTCTCCACAATCCCACCTAGGGGACCTGCTTCGCCACCTGCCCTCTCACTTTCAAGAATGCCTTGAAAAACCTTCCATGTTCACCTTCCTACCAGTGGTACCCTCAGAGGCAGGTCCAGGTTTTCTGGGGCCTGATGTTGACACATTTTAGAGGCTCAATTTAAGAAAGAATATTAAATCAAATGAAAACATTGGCATGAGAATGGGCAGTGGGAGCAGGCTTGGAGGGCATCCCCGGATCAGGACACCAGCGGTAACTTAAAAGTGTATGGACATGATTGCAGACTGCACGGAGACACTACACGCAAATTTTCCGTGTCCCCGATTTGACTTCCCCCGCCCAGACACCACACATTCTCAGGCTGTTCCAGACCATCCCAACATGTGCTGGGGAAAGTCGTGGCGAGGAGAGGGGACAGTGTTGGCTCCTTGTAGGTAAGATATCTTATCTTTGTACATTTGATGTGAACGTGTGACCACATGGACACAGCCTACCCAAGTGAGGGGTTCAGAAGTTTTACTCTTAGTAACTTCAGAATGAACTCCCTCTGATTGTTCCCTCATAAATGGAAAAAAAAAAAAACCAACAAACAAACAACAACAACAAAAAAAATGGAGGCTCAGAAAGGTTTTGTCATTTAGCAAAGTCACACAGCTGGTCAGTAAATGGACACCTGGACTCCAACAGGTGCTCTGCCTTTACAGGTCCCGTGTCTTCTGCCGGCCAGCACCGAGCCCTGCTGTCCCACCTGCTTTTTGGGATGCTGCTGACTTTTGAGGAGATCAAATGTCCCACTGAACAAATTCTTCATTAAAAAAGGGAAAAAAAATAAAAAGGGAATCTATTTACTTTCAGTGATACGTGTGTTAGGTGGGGGAACACTTTCAAATGATAATGAAAGTTTAGATAATTAGACTATTCTAGTGCTGGGCTGTAGCCATTGTGCTGGGAATTCTAATTAGATGTCACTTCTTGGTAAGGCCATTTTCAAAATTAAGATATCTGTCGGAAAATCACTCGGTAGCCATTTTTCACTCGTAGGATTTCAAGGCACATGTAGAAATCCAAGTTACCTGGAATTCTGAGAAGCTCTGTGAGAAGATGGTGTCATGCTGGCTGGCAATGACAGGCATGTCCACTCCCTGGGCCGAAACTGGACTAGCCTGCTTTATTTGTCTATTACCCCATCAGTTGCTGGATGAGTTCATCTAAACAGCTAGTGATTAGGTGAGGTACCACATATATAGCCTCTAGCACTGTTCTATTTCTTTTCCCTTGGCAAACACCGAAAGGCCACACTCATTTTAATCATTAAGCACAATATGAGAAAGATAAAAATATTCTTTTAAAAAGTTCTATGCAGTCTGAGATCAAATAGAAACATATCGAGTGTAACCAAAGAGGTGAATAATTCATGCTCTGCTCAGCATATCTTCCTGCGCGCAATTGAAAATTGGCCATATTGATTTCTTGCCCAAAGTACATACAGTGAAACCTCATTGACCTGACATCATTTGGAAATACACTGTTCATAGAACTATAGAATTTCAGAGCTTGGGAAGACCTTGGCATCATTTAGTGTAGCTCTCTCATTGTAAATAATTACAATAATTATAACCGCAGCAGCAGCTACTTGAGCTCTTTCTATGCGTCATATTCTTCGCTGAGCATCTGGCATGCAATGTGCCATCTGATTTTCATAGTCATTCTATGACGTAGGTATTATTCTTTTCATTTCACAAAAAGGAAACTGAGGCTCAGAGAGATCAAGATAACTACATAGGCTGCACAGTGTGAAAGCGGAAGCCAGGATTGAATTTGAACCCATGACCTCTGATCTTTGCCACTGTATTACCCCAGCCCTGAGAGTCAAACATGTCACACATCTTCCTAAGTCACTCATTTATTTCGTGTCGATTACAGACCAGTAGTTGGGTCTCTCATCCGTTACACATGACCTCTATGTCTTACAAACCCCAGCACAAAGGAACTGATGAACTATTTTCCTTCCCTTAAGCACTAAAGCTCATTTTATTTTAAACATTTTCAGTGAAAATCATTCTAAAAGTCATTGCACATTAAGTTTTCTGCTCCCTTAAACAGCGCATTAAATATAATTGCTATTTCTTGCTGACTCAGGTTTCATAATTACTGACATCAATCACGGTATGATGCTGTAACAACATGATACCCTCACCGAATGATCCCAGAAAACTCGGTTTCATCGACTTGTTGGTTTCCCTTTTCTATCAACCATGAGTCCTCATTGAATTATTGCTTAGGATGCCCTGCTGCCATTGTGAAAATTCTAACTGCACTTCTGGTCCACACAGCAATGAAATTACTCTTAATATGTTATGAGTTGGGAAGCAGTACAGGTAGGCTGGGTGATATTAGAAAAATGAAATAAAACAAATCTGACCTCTAGGTTAGTGTTGTCTTCCTTTGGGAGGTATTTTTGGTTTCTGAAGGATAAGGTGGAGACAACCAGGGAAGGCAGAGAAAGGGCTGTATAAACAAAGGAACAGGGTATGCGAAGGCTGGGGGGCCAGAGTGTGATGCTTGCTGGGAGGAGGGTGTTGCTGGGCATTCAGAGTGACTGGAGTCCATAGTTCAAGGCCAGCCAATGGGAGGAACTGAGACTAGAATCAATCGGGGACCCATTTGCAAAGAACTGTTGCTTTAACTTCAAGGCTTTGACTCAGCCTGGGAGTAATGGGAGGGGTTTCAAGAGCAAGAGAAGATGACTAAATTGGAGTAAAAATTCCCTCTGGCTAGAATATGAACACTGGACATGAGAGCATTAACAGTGGAGTTGGGAAGACCAGGTATAAGGTCTCAGCATGGCTTTTAAACAGGACCCTCTCAGTAGAAATCAGGATCCTCGTATCTGCAATAAGAAGGAAGGAATGGACACCCCCAGGACCACTTTCAGCTCCCAGACTCTGTAATTCCATGGTTTATGGTTATTCCCTAAAACATGGTCAATGCTGTGCAAAAAGTAAGGAAGGAAGGAGGGAGGGAGGGAGGGAAGGAAGGAAGGAAGGAAGGAAGGAAGGAAGGAAGGGCAGGCTTTGGCTTGACCTTAATCTCTTCTTGATTTCAGCTGGAAGTCGATATTGTCACAGCACTGGAATCATAAAGCAACTGTCGTTGGCTTTTAAGGCTCTTTCTGACATTTGATTTACTTCCCTGGTCTGTCCAAATGTAAAGACTTATAATGACAGGAGAAAAACACACCATGGGTCAGCATTGCAGAGTCTCAGTTTGTCTGGTCATCTAGTAACATTCTGAGAGCATCCCTGTGACTTGTCAGCAGGGTGCTCGGGAATGGGCAGTGTTATTTTTAATCCTGAACTCTGGGGCCAGAATAGTACACAACAATTACTAGCTATTATAATGTTAGTTATACCTTCCCCAGGACCATTACCATGGAAACAAAAAAGATATGTAGTGTACTAAAAATGAATGGGAACTTAGCTTACTTTTTTGGTGTGTGTGTGTATCCATACATACACACATGTATACCACACACACACACACACACACACACACAGTTTGTCCGGAAAAAGTCCAGCCATTGTTAATATAATGAGAATATTTGGGCGACATCAGTCTAACCTGGCAGCCAAGGAGAGTGGACTAGAATGCGCATGTGTGAACAATGACAACTTCACTGAACTAGTCAGTGGAGATGGTAGATGCCACTGAGTGAGCACGTGTACTGTGTGGCCATCACATTCAACATGAACATGTAGAGCAACGGATCTGCATCGAATTTTGCGTGAAGCTTGAACATTCCTCTGTGGAAACTATGCAGATGATTCAGAAGGCTGCAGCCAGGGGCAACTGGTGACTGGCAGCTTCGTCATGTAGTTGAAGGCAAAGTACTCTGGTTCACCGCCAGTGAATTTCAGGCAGTGGGGCACAAAGATGAAGGGGGTTCGTTATAGGCCATGGTGTCCCAGGTAACCAAGAAGCAAAAACATGCCGCTGAGGTACATTCCCAAGTGCTAACTGTTAGGGGCTTTTAAGACCCAATCTCAGGCAGGTTGCTGGAAGCTGGAGGGAGTTTGGGAAGATTACCACCCAGAAAACTGAAAATAAATCCATGAACGATCTTCTTTGTTACAGCCTGTTATCAATTCACCAATTGAAAAGGAAGATGGATGTGCACAGAGAACATTCAGAGAAGGAGAAGAACATTCCCTCTGTTAACTGGAAAGCCTTTAGCTGATGAAACTAAGTAGGAAACGAGTTACAACAGCCAGGCAGAAGCTGGCGTAAAGACAATATCAGGCCTTTCAGCTGAGGGTCAGTGATTTTTTTTACCCCCTTTTCCTTTGAAAATGTCAAAATATAGGTTTTTCTACAAAAATTTCAAACATAGGGAGGCAGTTCCTCTTTTACTGGCTTACATGGTACCATCACTGCAGGAGACAACTGTGAATGGTCTGAAAAAGATGCATCCTTCAAACAGTGCCTGCAATGAGGACATTTTTATTGGTCAACAGCCACAGTTTCTTTATTCAGCATTCTTAAACCACTGCTTGACCTGTACATTCCCCTAATTTTGATTTTCTCTCTTTTGTCTTAAATCTGACTTTCATCGTTTTGAGGAGTTGTCTGTTGTAAGGTCTTAGGTGCTCATGTCCAGAAAACTAGGGTCAAAAAAGGATCACTAACTCACTTTCCTGGGAGATTTCCAATGGTCTGTGAATGAAATTCTTGAAATTGAGATCAGAAGAAATCACGAGAGAAACAGGAAAATGTATTCCAGAAATCTTTGGTTAGCAGTTAGCATGGGCTACATGCAGTGCCAGGTACCACGAGGAAAAGGAATAAATGTTAAAAAGTCTTTCCTGTCCCCCAGTTGCTCATCAGACATGAGCCCCGAGGCAATGCAAGAGTATAAACTAGGATCTCTGGACCCTGGCAAACTGAAAACATACTGGAGGAGGTGTATATGTTCCTGCGAAAATGTTTAGTTTTCCACGAAGGATTAAAAGTGGAAGGTGGGGGGTGGGTAGGGAAGGGGAGAGTAATGGGGGGGGGGATATGGACAACTGTAATTGAACAACAATAAAAAAATAGGAAAAAAAAATCCCACTTGATCTTCAGATACATTCCCAGAAGTGGGATCTCTGGGTCAAGAGGCAGATCTATTTTTTGAGGTACCTCCATACTGTGAATTCAGAAAAACATAAGCACCCCCACATTCACTGCAGCATTATTTACAATCACCAAGATATGGAAGCAAACCAAGTGTCCATCAGTAGGTGAGTGGATAAAACAACTAGAGGTCATTTACATAATGGAATACTACTCAGCCATAAAAAGGAAAAAAATTTTACCCTTTGCAACTGCATGGATGGACCAGGAGAATTATGCTGACTGAAATAAGCCGGTCAGAGAAAGACAAACACCATATGATCTTACTCATCTGTGAAATCTGATGAACACACTGAGCTAACAAGCAAAATAGAGACAGACTCACAGATGGAGAGCAGGCTGACAGCTACGGTGGGGAGGGGGGGAGTTAGGGGGTGGAGAGATCTAGCGGAAAAAAAAAGAACTCACAGACGTGGACAACAGTGTGGTGACTACAGAGGGGAGGGCACGTGGGGAGGTGGAAGGAGGTATAAAGTGGATCAATGGCAATGGAAAAAATATAATAAAAAATAAACTACTAAAAAAAGTCACCTTAGCAAACCCAATTCCTGCCTCATTGGATCATCCAAGAGGTCAGATTTTCAGCAGCTGTCTCCTCCCCTGCCGAGACCAGCACGAGTGGGCCCCCTCTTCCCGTCTGCCTGGACCTCCCCTTCCTTGAACTGCTGCGATCAAAGGCTGCCCGGGCTGTCGTTGGACAGAGCACATGGGAAGGGAGAGGAATGGAGAGACACGTGTTTTTGGTAAGGCCTGTCCCTAAGCCTTGGGCACTATGTTGCTGGGGACTGAGAAAGCCTGCTTTTGCTGACAGACAGCGAGGATTATTAAATGACGCTTACCGTCTGTGTTGCTGTGACCCTGTCGGCCCACTTCTCCTCCCACACCCCTCACAGAAGGACGCTTTGGGCCAGCCGGGGAGAAAGGGGGGCACAGAGACGCAAAGGAACAAAAGACACAATATTCCAAAATCGTTAGCTCCATTACAAACCATTCGCTGAGAACTTTGGGGGATGTGTGAACGAACCCTTGATCCACAAGCAGGAACACCAAAGAAACGGAATAGTAATTTCACACGTCCGTTATCTTGGATTTGAGGAACTTCTGGTTTCTTCTTCTCTTTCGAAATGGTAGACTGTAGTAACTGCAGCATGCCTGAGTCTCCCTGGCTACCCTGTCCGGCTCCTCATTTCACAGGACAGAAAACAAACACCCAATGGCGGCAGGTGCGTGCCGAAGGTCCGTGCCACTCGCTCCGTGGCGAAGCTCACGTCTGACTGTATTTTGCAGCCCGAAACATTTTTCTGCTGGGACTTTCCATCCTACTTTTAACTAGCGGATACTTATACAGATGCTGGCCACCTGCTGGCATCAGCTGCTCACTCAGCTGTAGCTCAGCATTCAGCCACCCCCTGGGTGCTTGCTGAGTGCCAGTTGCTGGGGCAGAGGTGGGGTGGGCCTGGGGGGCACAGAAGGGACCAGGCTGGCTGGGCCCACGGAGACTTCTGCCCGCGACTTGCCTGTGCCACCCGAGTTTATGTGGCCGCTGGGATATCCATAGTCATCGTCACGTGCCTGGAATCTTGGAAATTGCACTTCAGAGCTAGGAAGAGCAAAGCAGCAGAAAGCATCCCGAGGAGGCACTTAGATTTCAGGGCCAGGACGACAGGGCAACGGTGAGACTCTCATCGAGAATGCGTGTCCCCGTAGCTGGGACTGTCAGGGTATGTCACCACCACCCTTGGGGATTCTCCTTCCTCATCTTCCTCCACCTGGATGCAATATGCCTGCACTTTAAACTTTAAAAGGCTCACCTTGGGAATAGCGGTTTAATTTTCACGACATTCACGGGTTTTGCCCATCTGCAAAAAGGCTCAGGGTTGAGTGTTTTCCGGGGAACTGTCAGAGGTACCAGTCAAATGATATAACCGCCAGCCTGAGCACCCCTTCAGCATTCAGAATAGCAGGAGCTCCGGTCTTTGTTCTCTGACAGGGTGCTGTGTGCCCTAAGCAGGCTTGGGCCAGATGAGATGGAGCTGCACCTTCTTAAAAAATATAATTCTAAATGGTACCATGCCAACCAATGTAAAAAAAAAAAAAAAAAACAAAACCTGAAACAACTTTCTGTGATTATTCAGTCCTGTAGGCCTCCTTCAGCGATTCCCATCCTCAGCAGTGCTGACACGTGGGGCCAGATAATTCTGCACCGTGGGCCTCCCTGTGCCTGCTCAGACGTCCCGCAGCATCGCCGGCCCCACCCATGAGATGCCAGCAGCAGCCCCGCCCCCCCGAATGGGACAATGACAGATGTCTCCAGATGTTGTCAAAATGTCCCCCGGGTGGTCAAAATCACCCCGGTTAAGGATAGGTGCCTAAAATTCAGGTTGCGCTCCACGTTGGTGAAAACCATGTAATTCTAAAAGCTGCAAAGTTCAGGGCAATGCTGCTCTTAAACCACCGAACAGCTGGCTAACATGTTTCCCGAGCTGTTCTCTCGGCCTCCAGTCCTTCACCTGTAAGTGATGGTAAAAGGGAAAGGGTATAATGCTAGTTCTAACTATACAGCTACACTATAGCATCTATTATACATAACATAATGTATCGTATAATATCACAGAGTGACTGTTCGTTACACTAGTATCAATGCGTGTATCGCATAGCTGTGCCCGCAGTGCCCGCTAACGATTATACCAGTGCAGCTGAGCAGTCTGACTGCGCCTGTGACTAGAACTACTGACCCACTCAGTACTGCCTCCCTTCCCTGGTGTCACTGAGGGAGTGGGGTAAAGGGCATGCGGTGTTAAAAAATAGTCATGAAAGCTTATTCCTTTAAGCACGAAGCTTATAAATGTTATCTCCCTTTTTGTTATCTCCTTTTGGACTTGTTAGCAGACTTTAAAAAAACTGAATGCAATTTTATGCATGTTATACGTTTAGCTCCTTTCTGCACCCCTAAAAATGTGTACAGTGAACCTTTGCCCCTTCAGCTCATCCCTCTCATTTTCACTGAGTTTACAGAAGTCAGTTCTGGGAAGAATTTGCTCCGAAGGCTTCAGCTCTTCCCTTAAACCCTTAGAAAGGATGGCACTGCCCTGGCTGATGTGGTTCAGTGGGCTGAGTGCCAGTCTGCAAACCAAAGGGTCTCCAGTTCGATTCCCAGTCAGGGCACATGCCTGGGTTGTGGGCCAGGTGTCCAGCAGAGGGCGCTCAAGAGGCAACCACACATTGATGTTTCTTTCCCTCTCTTTCTCCTTCCTTTCCCCTCTGTCTAAAAGTAAATAAATAAAATCTTAAAAAAAAAAACCAGAATGGAGGGCACTATTTATCCCCCCTTCACCCTCTTCTATGTCCCCCCACCCCCCTTTCCCTCTGATCATCACCACACTGTTGTCTGTGTCTATGAGTTTTTTTTCCTTTGCATAATCCCTCACCTTTTTCACCTATACAATTTTATTAATCAATGTCACCCCCAATAAATTCAACACAAATTTTAAAAAAGAAAGGAGGCTGCTGATGTAAAAATAGTCAGGTCATGAATTTTTTTCACAGCTTTTGGTAACATTTTGGAATTTTCAGCACAGAGATGCAATAACATGGCTATCTGGAGCTTACAATGAGAATGAAAATCTTTATGGTGACTTTTCATTCATTTTTTTAAAGATAAGAATAAGCCAAAGCCCTAAACAAACTAGACTGTAGCTGTGGCTTTGTCCTTTTTGCCTACGTGGAGGTGGACACAGCTCTTAAACTCTGTTGTCCCAAGTATCCTCAACAGTAAGATAAGACTGATGACATTTTGTCTCCCAGACTTCTTAGGAGAAACAAATGAGGTAGTTTGTGAGAAACTGCTTTGGGAACCCTGGTGCTTACTACAAAAGTGATGTTCTATTATCGTCATCACCACCATCCCCATTACCAGGAGTAACACACGGGCTGTTCCAGGTACCGCTCTGGACCTGGCTTGATGACTGGAAGGGAAACAGCTAAACTCTCATCAGACAGGGAACTCAGCACCGCTGGGTGAGGCCTGCAGTTTCCTAGTGAATGGAATCATTTTTCTGTGTTCAGCAACAAAATGCAGCATCATGGAAGCAGTCAGAAAAAAAAATGATCCAGCGCACACCATTTCATGCTCTGTAGAAAGCAGGTAAAATTGTGTCCTCCTTGAAATTAGTAATCATAAAATTGCCTAGGCATCAGATTTTTATTTTACGGAAACCTGCAGCCCTAACACATGAAAAATATACAAATAATGCTTTGCCTCTGTTCTTATTAAGCCTCGACTCCCTGGTCATTGTTTTGGAAGAAGTTGGCAACATCACCAGAACCTCTGGACTTAGTAAACAATGTTACTGGGCTCAGGGACTAGCATTGGTTTCCTGAAAAAGCCGCAATGCTATGTTGTAGCTTTGTGATCATATCCCAAAAGGCAGAGACCTTGTGTCTGGTGTCAACTGTGTGGCGCAGTGCCTGGAATATGGTAATGAGGATGAATAAATGAACGAACAATGAGAGGAAGGGAGGGAGGAAGGGAGGGAGGACCCTGTGGTAATATGCTGGGTTCACTTTGGAAAGCCAAAATGGATCACCAGAACCTACGGAAACATTAGTCCAAGAGATTGGCTAATTTTTATTTGCACTGGGAGAGAAAAAGCTCACCTTTTCGCTGAGAACCATGTGGATAAGAACAATCCAGGTTCTCCAGTGTCGCATTTCACGGCACGGGACCATTGAAGGCGGAGACCATCCAATCACAACAGCACACCGCAAAAGGCGCTGCCCTACACACACTTTCCTGCGCTGTTTCATTCCGAAGTGGTCACAGTTCTTTCCCATTTTAACATCAGCGGAAGGTACTCCCCTTCCTGTCCTAAAGAGCAGCTTCGGAGCTGTGGCCCGGCTCTGCCCTCTTGCCTGCCTAGCAGCTCCCTTATATTTTAGAGGATGTGTACTCTCTACAAATGGACACCAGGCCAAGAAGACGTACACGGCATTTCCGATTTTGCAGCATTTTACTTTTTAGAGCCTGGGGCATGATCTCTGAAATGTCTGAACCTTGGTTTCCCAAGCGATAAAAAGTGAAAACCAAGACCTGTCTTGAGCAATTCATGGAACTCAGAAGGGTAGAGCGTTCCTTGGGCTCAAGAGCTGATGGAGTCTGAATGATGGGAAAGACTTAACTTACGGTTTATCTTTTAAGGGAATAAATACAAGTGCATGTGAAGCAGAAGTTAAAAAAAACCCCAAAAAACCACAAGCTATTTGGAAATATCTTCATTCTCTCTCTTACCCCATTGGCATGCTGGTGGAAGAATATTAATATAAGCACATGATTTTTCCCTCCTCACCAGTTATGCTAGTTTTATCTACTCTGCCTGAACTCAAAGAGGTTCTCACTTTCATTTAAAAGTCTAATTGATTTGGCAAGCCCATCCTAAAATACAGCTTAGAATCTTCTGACCTATATACGCCACATTCTAGTTCTTACTTACGGTTGAGGCAAAAATGAACACTGGCCTTTAAAATCCTGACCTTGTTAAAAATCATTCCTTCAAGCAATGTGCACTAAGCCATTATGAGAGTATTCAAGTTGATTATATATTTTTCTTAAATATGCCACTTGTCACCGATTTAATTCTCATGAGGGAAATGTTACCTCAGGCTTGATATCTATATTCCTGACTGGCTGATTATAGGATATTTTCCATAGACTACTAGAACGTTAGGGGTAGAAGGGATCACAGAGACCAAGTTTCTCTACCTCCTTAGCTTGCGAGAGAAAAAAAAGGAAGCCTAAAGAAACGAAATTATTTGCCCAGAGTCGCACTGTGAATAGGATTCAAACCACGTCAAGGACCTGGCTCCTCTCAAATGCTTTTCAGCCTTTGCCGAAGCATGTCCCTCGAGCCCCGGCAATCCCCAGCTTCCCCCAAAACAGGTTTGTGTTGTAAAATTATCCAGGGAAAGAAGGCCTGTGTTAGAATATAAAGAGACTGAAACTGATGTAGTTTAAAACACGTTTGGTGAAGCAACTTGTTCATTGAGAATTTCCCCCCCACCCCACCCCGTGAAGAATTCATTAACATAATCTCCCCTTGTGAGAAGAAGTGCAGCCCTGATAGAGTAAGGCCTTCTACGGTCAAGTTCAAGGACCGAAGTTTAAGATGCCCCAATTTTTATCACCAGCTTCTGCCCGCCCACCTGGCCGAGTCCCCTGCCAGCCTTGCACGCGCTCCAGACACACCTGACCGGTTTCACTTCCCCCAGGTGTCTCGGTGCTACTTTCACATGCACCGTTTTCTCTACTTGGAATATGTTTCACGGGCTTTCAGAGCAGGCTTGTATTTTTTTCTCTCTCTGTATATACCTGCCTCTATCCGTTTTTGTTTTTCTATCTGTTGCGCATGTACGCACGCGCACGCGCACACACACACACCACTTGCCATTTAGAATGCCCTGGTTGGCATGTGCCCTTTGTTCCTTCGACCTAGAAAATACAACCATCTCAAAGCCATGCCCCTGCGGGCCCACACTCAGCCTCCTTCCGCTCTGTCAGGCGCATTCTGAGAGGAGGGTGGCCAGGGGCCGGCAGCTACTCTTGTCGATCCCTTTGACAGCATCTCCGGCAGCCATGGGAGCAACACGCAGGACACAGAATGCTCTGAGGGTGGGTTTGTCTTTGTGTTTTATTTTTCACGTAGCATATGTGTTTCTACAGGAATTTAAGTAGAGACCCAGGCATGGGAAGGAAACACTGAACATGACAAATTAGCAGGGGAAGAAATGAATTGTTCCATGAATTAGAATTTTTCAGAACCCTCGTTTTACTGTTATAGGAAGATTAGAATTCTCAGGGTCCAACGCGCTTGGCAAGTTTTGGGACACGGTAAGCCTGCCCCCTTTCTCTTAGGGATGCACGGAAAGACTGCATCAAACCGAGTCCCCTCCACCTTACTCTGGTGTTATCCTTCCTTGGTAGTTAAATGTGAATGCCCGTGGCCTGGCAACTTGAAGGAAACCACCTTTGCAAGTCGTTCACCCAACGGACAAAGGACAGACGGGTGACGGTGAAGGAAGAGACCTGAGGGGTGGCACACACAGTTGGCTTCTATCTTCCTTCAATCAATGGCGTGAAGTGGCCGATAAAATCGTCTGGCTGAGAAAAATAACACGAAGGAGGGCCATCTTTTGCTCTCTTTGATTTGATGTTGTAGAGGAAGCTATAAGGCAACAACTTGTTCCTATAGAATGTCTGTCTCTTCGGAATTCTTGACCTGAAATACTTCGGCCTTTATTAACATCCTGAGCGCCTCTGCAACCTCCTTTCCGACTGCTGAGTGTTTGAGCTCACGAGAAAACTGAGTTTTCACACTCCGGCTTCCCAATCCCCCAATACTCTGTCCCACACTACAGTCACTGGGTTCTTGGAAAAGCAAAGGGGAAAGGAATCAAACGAGAAGGAAATTAAGAATAAAAACAAGTGAACATATTTGAGATTACAAAGAAGACTCCAAGTGCTAAAATAGTATGAGAAATCTTTAGACATGGAAGAAAGGTTCCCTTCAGTGGGAAAATTATGACCTAAGCATCCTCCTAAAAGCTTCATGATTCTTGGGTGGGCTGTAATGCCTTCTTACTTCTGCTTGTGTAACATGGGGGCGGGGTGGGATACTTGATTTTTTAAGTGTATTCCTCTTTAGAATAATCACAGAATACCATTTTACGTTTATGGTAGAAATATGTGACCTTACTTGGTGAAAGGGATTTTGCCGATATGGTTTAATGAAGGATCTTGAGTTGGGAGGTCACCTTGGATTATCTGGATGGACCCAGTGTGAACACAGGGGTTCTTTTTTTTTTTTTTTAGACATTTTACTTATTTATTTTTAGAGAGAGGGTAAAGGAAGGAGAAAGAGAGGGAGAGTAACATCAATGTGTGGTTGCCTCTCATGCGCCCCCTACTGGGGACCTGGCCTGAAACCCAGGCATGTGCCCTGACTGGGAATCGAACTGGTGGCCCTCTAGTTTGCAGGCTGGCACTCAATCCACCGAGCCACACCAGCCAGGGCAACACAGGGGTTCTTATAAATGAAGGGGGGAAGGCAGGGCAGTCAGTGTCGGAGTGACGGGGTGTGTGAGAACCCTACAGCGGCGGGTGCTGGCTTTGACGATGGAGGCAGGGGCCACCAGCCCAGGAAGACAGGCGGGCTCCAGGACCCTGCAGCAGAAAAGGGGAAGGGCTCCTCCTTAGAGGCTCCAGACGGGAGCAGGCCTGCTGACACCCTGATTTGAGCCCAGTGAGACCCATTTCAGACTTCTAACCCCCAGACTGTAAAATGACAAATGTGTGTTGTTTGAGTCACTAAGCTCGAGGCAATGCCCTACACCAGCAGCAGAAAACGAGGTGGAGCCGAGCAGAGGCAGTGGGGGAAGGTGGGGCAGCCGCCCCACAGCGGGCCTGGACAGGGGACCGGCCATGCGGCGAGCGGCTCCCCAAGAAGGACATGGTCAGGTTTCCACAGGGCCACGGTTCACATTCGTTTCTTGCAGAACATAAGTTATGAGGACATATTAAAAACGTGGCCAAGACAGCCAACAAGGGCCATTTGGTTACAGCCTATCACCACCTTTTTGAAAGTAAGCGTTTCAAGGGTACTGAAAGTACCAGTGTCCGAGCAGGTGAAAAATGTGAAGCTTAATGAAGATAAATCCAAGGAAACCAAGTCTCAAGAGAGTCTGGATGAGGGGTCACCAAATCTGTTCCTAAGAAAGGGATAAAACTAACTTCCCCACAAAGGGAGATGCTGTCCCCTGCTGGTACACAGAAGCACTGCAGGACGGAACTGTTTTTGATGCCAATATTCAAAGGAGTCCGAAGAAGAAGGGCCAAGCCTTTACATTTGGAGGTTGGACCAGGCAGAGTTCTCAGAGGATGGGATGCAGCGCTCTTGACTGTGAGTAAAGGAGAAAAGGTGAGACGGGAGAGCGACCCAGAGTGGGCTCGTGGATGGAAGGGGCGCCCTGAGCCCAAATCCCACCAAATGCAAAACTCGTTTAGAAGTGGAATTAGTGGATATTGATTGAAATGGCAACGCTTCAGATCGAAAGCAATGGCCCTGCAGAAACTGATGTAACTAATTAGGGCCAGTTACCATTGAAAGGGAAGAGTCGACTGGAAAATTCAAGGAGTCACGTTGGAACTTGTTTACTTTCTCCCCAGACCTTTAAGAAATGTAACCCATTATCAATCCCTGAAGTTTAAACTATTTCACTGCAGCTTCAGGATGACTCATTTTCCCTTCACCCCATCTTTTGCAAAGTAAAAGGCTCAATAAAAATTTACCCATAGAAAAAAGAATGCTAATTCTTGTTTTACGTGTTTGTTAGTTTACAGGGAGGTTGACAGTGAAGGGTCTCATCATTTGAGAACAGGGCCGGCCTCCATTTTCAGCATGGGTGGAATTTCTGAAACTGCTCGAGACAGTGCATCATGCAACTGTCCACATGAAGACCCGAGGGAAGGTCTAGAAAAGCCCTGTCCTCTTCACAGGGGTGCTCTTGCTGTGTTTATGTGTGTTCGCGCGCACGTGCTGAGCCACAGAAGCCAAAGGCGGCATTCAAGGGGTGCCAGGCAGGGCCGCCAAAGCCTGGATGTGGCCAGGGAAGGTGTCACCGCCGAACGCTTCCTTCTGTCCATACCCTCTGCTCAGTCTCCGCCTCCCATCTTCTCGTTCATTTTTCCTCTCTCGAATCTCTCCCCTTCCTTCCTTCCTTCCTTCCTTCCTTCCTTCCTTCCTTCCTTCCTTCCTTTCTTCCTTCCTTCCTTTTGTCTCTGATATTCTTTCTTTTCTTCAATTGGCCATCATATGGAACTCCAGTTAATTTGATTGGCTCTATTTATCTAACAAATTTCACTTTATTCACCTTCGACATATTTTCATTTCTTCTAGTTATGATATACTGCAGCCACGGAATAGATATTTTAAAATATCTTTCCATTTTGTGTGCTTAATTTAAATAGTAGCTACCAAACAGAAATTTGCTTTTAACAAATTGACATACACACACACACGGGAAAAAAAGATGTGTCAAAACAAATTAACAGTGGTTATTTCTGGAAAGCGATGCAATGCAGTCTCTTCACTTTTTTTACTCTTTCCAACTGTTTCCCATTACGTAGCTCATCTTAAAAATATTTTTCTAAAGAGACAATATATTTGTTTAGACATTAGGATGACTTTGGGGGGAAAAGTGCTGGTTGCATTTATTCTTACCGCTAAATCCTCTTAAGGGGCTTAAAACCTAAGCTTCTGGGACATGAGTCGAACATGTTAACAAAGAGACAGCCACGTCAAATACGCTGAGACAGCGACCCTTTCTCCTCTCCGACTTCTTACTCACGTGCATGCGAAGGACACGCGGTTTGTCGTTTTCCTTCATAGAACAGCTTCTTGCAGTGGAGGGACACCTGCTTTCTACGCTGCCTTGCCGGTTTAGTGCTACAGACTTATTATGTACTTTTAGAAATAATTTCCTTGACGTCAGTTAACGGACCCTTTGTGCCGTGCCTGCACTTCATCTCTCAGGCCTGTCACTTGTCGTAACATTTGTGCGTGGAGTCTGTTTGCACCTGCTTGCTGCCCACGGAGAACACAGCAACTCCTGTGGCATTCTCCCGCCGCCTTGGCGAGGATCTAGGAGGTAAAGGGTGTTTCCTCCCCGAGGGAGGAACCTACTCCCTGCAGTCAAGGCTGCCTCTGACTCAGAACAACCCTGTGAATGCCTTCCGATTCTCAGTCACAACTTCCTTCTTGAAAATCTCAGCAGGCTGGATTCCAAATCTTAACAAAATTCCCTGCATCTCGAGATCATCCGCATAATAGATTCTGTGATCTGACTGCAGCTCTCCGACCGATAAAGAACTGAAAAGAAGAAGACACTCCAACTAAAGACTTTGAGTCTGCAAATCATAAACTTGCATGCATTGTTCTTCACTCTTCTATGATTTTATGACTGAAGCTAATGCCATTAAAATATGTACACAGAAATGTGTGTATGTGCATTGGCACACACCTCCATATGTAAGTCGCGTGGAGAAACTCCTGCCCACACGCATCGGAGCGTGCTCGTGTACCTCAGCGGTACTGCTCCAGCGGGAGCAGAGTTGGGAAAGCCTGGTGTGCAAATCAAATGTAAACACGTTCTGTTTCCCCGACTCCTGGACGTGGAAGTTTAACATTAGCCCCTCATAATGCTTCCCAATTAACAGGCATTTTAACACTGAAGGTAGCAATAAATGAATGTTTTAACACTTTTTTTAATTGAAAAGATTAAGGGAAAGCTAATTAATCTGTAAACTGTACACAGTGAATCACTCTGAGTCTATGATTAGTTTGGTCTGCTTTTCCTCCTTCACATGAGCAGCTTTTTTTTTTTTTTTTAAAGTACACAGTGTGTAATTAGCAGTAGATAATGTTTATCAACCCCTGGAAATATTTGCGCTTTTTCACAATTACATCATAAGGGTCTTGACAAGTTATAAAATCTCAAAAAGTTCTGATCTTTCATTAATTCACCTTGGTTTTGTAAAGCCTCTGTTGCTACTGTAAGAGCCGAAATAACATGACACTTAATTTTTCAAGAAGAAATACTGTGGGGCTGCTTATTTTAGGATCTATATTTAAATATTACTTTGATTTCTACTTCTCATTTAATTATCAGTGCACCATCCTGTGAAGTACAATCTTAATAGAGGCCCTCAACACATTTGAATGGGAAATCTATTGAATGAACCTCTCGTAGGTCAAATTTCACCCACTTCCCTTCAAACTAGCTTTCTTACTGTACCCAATACAAACAAATACGTTTCTTTAATCCAGCAAATATTGACTGGGGACCTACTACTGTGTCAGGCACTATTTTAAATGCTGGGGATAGAATAATGAACCAAAGGGGTCAAAATCACTGAGCTAACGCAACCTACGTTGCAACTGTATGAGGCATGTGAACCACACGGCATGTTAAACAGGGGTTTGGCCCAGTGCGCCCGTGATGGAGGCGGTGAGAGCAGAATCAGCCGGTGGGCTGGGTGTGGGGTGTGAGCAGGCACGGGCATCAAAGACGGCTTTCACCTTGGCAACCGAAAGGGTGTGTTCCTTCTCTTCTCTGTGCTTCCTGTGCACAAGAGTGTACCGTGATACAGGATGCTCCTCTTTCTATCAATATCACACCCCGATTCCTTTTAGTGTACATTCCACTTTTCTGAGAACCCTCACCTAATTAACCTCACACTATTCTAAACACCCCATTAAACTGCATTCTCTGCGGCATGTGACTAGGTTTATTTTGTGACTTCATCCTGACTGAAATAGCTTTCCAGCTTCGCATCATTATACACATGTTATGTGTGTATATAAAATAGCAGAAGGCTGGAAATTATATCCATATGGTAGATACACATAGTAGAATACAGGGTGGGCAAAAGCAGGTTTACAGTGGTTTGTGTGAAAAAATAACACAATAATTAATAAATGATGATACAAGAATGAACCGTTTCATGTGCTCACACCTGTAAACCTACTTTCATCCCACCCTGTAAACAAGGTACATTGCTTTAAAGGTCATGGTTTGGATTATTTTAGACATAATACATTACCATCTCCTTTAAAAAATCGATGTATGTATACAATATGTGAACGTATATTCTATGCAAATGTAAAATTCAAAATAAAGTCTATGTAAAACCCACACATTTGTATCTGTGTACGGATCATACTGCACCTTCACGGATCCAGAAATGCAATCTGCCTCGATGACTAAGTAAAGAAACCTACTTGCCTTGTATCGTTCTTAATGCCCACTACAGCATTCTACTTTTAAAATATATTTTATTGATTGTGCTATTACACTTGTCCCATTTCTTTCTCCCCTTTATTCCCCTACACCCTGCACCCCCATCTCCCCACCAGCATTCCCTCCCTTAGTTCACATCCATGGGTCATACATGTAAGTTCTTCGGCTTCTGCATCTCCTGTGCTATTCTTAACCTGCCCCCTGTGAATTTTGTACCTACCATTTACACTTCTTATTCCCTGTACTTTTCCCCCATGCCCCACCCTGCTCCCTCCCTGCTGATAACCCTCCATGTGATCTCCATGTCCCTGATTCTGTTCCTATTCTAATTGTTTGCTTAGTTTGTTTTTTTTTATTTTTTGTATTTTTTAGATTTAGTTGTTGATAGTTGTGAGTTTGTTGTCATTTTACTGTTTATATTTTTGAACATCTTCTTTTTCTTAGATAAGGTCCTTTAACATTTCACGTAATAAGGGCTGGGTGATAATGAACTCCTTTAACTTGACCTTATCTGGGAAGCACTTTATCTTCCCTTCCATTCTAAATGATAGCTTTGTTGGATAGAGCAATCTTGGATATAGGTCCCTGCCTTTCATGACTTGGAATACTTCTTTCCAGCCCCTTCTTGCCTGCAAGATTTCTTTTGAGAAATCAGCTGACAGTCTTATGGGAACTCCTCTGTAGGTAACTGTTTCCTTTTCTCTTGCTGCTTTTAAGATTCTCTCATTATCTTTAATCTTGGATAATGTAACTATAATGTGCCTTGGTGTGTTCCTCCTTGGGTCCAAATTCTTTGGGACTCTCTGAGCTTCTAGGACTTCCTGGAAGTCTATTTCCTTTGCCAGATTGGGGAGTTCTCCTTCACTATAAATTTTCAATTTCTTGTTTTCCCTCTTCTCCTTCTGGCATGTCTATGATTTGGATGTTGGAAGGTTTAAAGTTGTCCCAGAAGTTCCTAAGCCTCTCTTCATTTTTTTTTGAATTCTTGTTTCTTCATTCTGTTCTAGTTGAATGTGTATTTCTTCCTTCTATTCCAAATCACTCATTTGAGTCCCAGTTTCCTTCCCTTCACTGTTGGTTCCCTGTATATTTTTCTTTATTTCACTTTGCATAGCCTTCACTTTTTCCTCTATTTTGCAACCCTACTCAACCAGTTCTGTGAGCATCCTGATTACCAGTGTTTTGAACTCTGCATCTGCTAGGTTGGCTATCTGTTGCTTAGTTCTATTTTTGGAGCTTTGACCTGTTCTTTCATTTGGGCCATATTTTTTTTTCTCAGCATGCCTGTTACGTTGTAAGGGTCGGAGCCTTAGGTATTCATCCGCATGGGGCCACCCATGTTGCTGCGTTGTGACGCTGTACGTGGGGGAGGGGTCAGAGAGGAAACAGTGCCACTTGCTTGGCTCTCAGGAGGCTTTCACTCATGTCACTCATATTATTTCTTCCCTCATACGTTTCCCCAGTTTGTATCTTTCTTATCAAGACTCCCCGAGACAGTAAGTCTCCTGTGTTGTTTGACAAGGTGATGGATTGAATCGCAAGGCTCCTGAGTTGTGATGGAAGAAAAACACACTTCCATTCAGGTTTCCATGGCCACGTGCACCTCCCACTGCATAAACCACCTACCTAGAGGCGTTCTGCTTTGTTCCTGGGCAGCTGGAGGAAAGAGGTCGGGTGTTGCCCACGGACAACCAGCACCGTAGGAACATCGGGAACACAAGGTTTCCTGCCACCTGCCAGATTTTATTTTCCTGACACTGTGTGTAGTAATCTCAAACCCACGTCCAATGTCGAAAACAAAGAATCTGGAAGGAATGTTACAAAACCTAAGCTCTCCTATTTCTCACCCGTCCACCATCCCTATGGCCGGGGTGGGAAGACCCCAAGAGACTCCCTCTCTTCCCGAAGTCCCCCTGACAGTATATTCCGAATGGTCTGCTTCCTGACCATGCCCTGCATCCCAATAAAGCTGAGGTGATGGACATTCTTGGTCCCAAGGCAATGGAGAGCCCATGTGGCTAATAACCGAAATGATACTGCAAGGCTAAGGCTGTGGGAAATTTGTCTCGGACATTTGGTTATTGTGTGGCAAAGAGCGTTCTGCGGGCACAGTGACTATGTTCGGGTGCTGTTCAATTCTCCTATTAAACACGTTGAGGAGCTACGAGCCTGTTTTTAGCCTCTCATTCCTGCTGATACAATAAAAAAAAAATAAACTGGGCTTAGTTTAGAAACATTATGTACACAAAAATATGCACTACACAATACTAGCTCTTGGATGAAACTCATTAACTTACTATTAGGAACTTACTAAATTACCTCCTTGTTTTATTACAAAAAGCAAGGGAAAAATTGTTGCTTTAAAGGATAATTAGCTTTTTCATTACAAAAGAAACCAGCTTAAGGAAGAATGAACCCCTTTCTTAAAGAAGCCTCGAATTAAACAGTGAAGTCGAGACTCGGAGTCCGTGGTACTGGCTTCAGTTTTAAATAGTGTATGAGGATCGGAACAAAAGGAAGAAGGGCTAGGAAGAGCTCAAAGAAGCAGCAATTTGGAGTTTGTGAGGGACTGCATGGCCCACCTTCCGTCGCCGACATGAAAACGGTAGCCAGAGGGTTGATGACTGAGGAAGACCTGAGTCGTCGGGATGAGGCACAGCTGTAGCTGCGCCATTGGCTCTGGATTCATGGCGATGGGAAATGATGTTCTCGTTGTTATTCATTGTTAAGTCCTGATTATGATACAGGGACACTTAGGAAATTTAACCATGTTAGAAAGTAAGTGCTGCAATAAAACAAAATTTATAAACATTCATGTACATCCTAGGTTAGTCTGCTGCATCTTTTGTAAAATGCATGATTATTATATTACTCGGGAATTATGAATCAGTAATTCAAAATGTATGGATGTCACTTAAAAACTGTACAAAGTTTTGGAAATTTTTCTCTCTCTTTGTTGGTGTCAGTTGTAAAATTACTCTTTGGGAACATTTTTATCTTTCCTGACACTGTGTGTAGTAATCTCAAACCCATGTCCAATGTCAAAAACAAAGAATCTGGAAGGAATGTTGCAAAACCTAAGCTCTCCTATTTCACCATCCCTATGGCCGGGGTGGGAAGACCCCAAGAGACTCCCTCTCTTTCCGAGGCCCCCCCTGAGAGTATATTCTGCATGGTCTGCTTCCTGAGCATGCCCTGCATCCTTATAAAACTTCTTGTTCCCAAGGTAATGGAGAGCCCATGTGGCTAGTAACCGAAATGATACTGCAAGGCTAAGGTAAAAGACAGTGAATTCACTCTTTAAAAGAGACACTAACGGATGAGTTTTGCCTCTCCGAGTCAGGAGAACTTGAAGTCTATCTGGGGAAGGAAAGAGAATAAATGGAACCCCAGGGAGGCTCCGTCTTCCGACTGGATGGAGACAAGAGAAGGGCAGTATTGCCTACACAAATTGGTATGTGTCATCTGCCTTAGAATCTTCTAGTAAATGCATTAAAGTGCTGATTTTCTGAGCCTATTTCAGCCTGTGTGGATCAGAAAGCCTTAGGAGGGTGCCCTAGAATCTGTTCTTTACCGATTTACTCCAAGGATTCTGAAACAAGCCAAAATTTCAGTATCGCTGCCTTAGAAAAAAACAAAACAAAAACCAGACAGACACAGAACTGATGAACTGACTGGCGGTCTCTGAGCTCAGTGACTGAAGCACGAACGCTTCTTCCCTTCAGTTCCCAGAAGCCCCTGGGAATTCGCCGCCAGGTGAAGCCGCCTGCAGAGCAAACCCCCGAGCGCACCCCAGGCAGCACAGAGGGATTAAACCTGATGTTAAAGGTTGGAATCACAAGTAAGAAAGCACAGAGCACTGAGGTGCTTCTGCCCTGAAACTGATTCCACTGGAATCCAGTCTTTCCTTTAATAGACACACGCGGCTGAAAGCAGATGCTGGGCAACGTGACAGCAAGTGAATCCGCTCCTGTCAAAGAATTTCCAAATAAGAAGTGGCTGATCCCAGACCTTCCCTCATTTGATACAGATTAGAAAGGAGGAGCCACGAGGAAGGGAAGGGACAGAGAAAGAGAAGGGGAGTTGAGAGCAAACCCAGCCGCTCTCCTTCTCTCGGAAGTCCCACAGTGGGTAGGCTGGGAGTGTCCGGCAGGCGTGCACGGAAGGCCCCTTTCTTCTCTAACAAGCATTTGTTGAGTGCCTACTGCATCAGTCCTGTTGCGACTTGGCAGGAGAAGCCAAGCAAGATATTTTTGACCTCAAGAAGTAAACATCCAGCAAACTGTGATTCTGTTTTGTTGATACAGCAGGTATACAGCAGCAGGTATCAGCAGCAGGTAGGTACAGCAGGCTGTGGGAGCAGGGAGGGCAGGGCCCTAATCAGATGTGGGACGACAGAATGTTCCCTGAAGAAAATGGGACTTCAGTTGAATACCGCAGAACATGTCAAAGTCAACTAACCGGAAGAGGAAGAGGAGGAAGTGTGTTCTACGCAAAGGCTGGTGTAAACACGCTCACGTGCTCTGAATGCCTGGAGGAGGGACAGCGGTGTCTGTGGGAATACAGGGAGGCAGACAGGTGGTAGACCGTGCAACGTCTGCGGACCTTCAGTTACTTGAATTTTTTGTGGCAACTTTAGAGATTTATAAAAGGGTGTTAACCTGAGACACGATGGCCTCAGACTCTCAGCGTTGAAATTTCAGTCTAGCAGATGTGTGAAGGACCAACAAAAGGTCCTTGAGACAGGGCTGGGAGGTCTGGGTGGTGACGCAGAAGTGGGGAGAGCCTGAGCTGAGGCGGAGCCCTGGATGGGAAGGTGGGACACAAATGACACTCCAGACACACCCTATGTCGCACGTGGTGACTGGTGAGCTGTGGGGGTATTGGATTACTGGCTTCAGTGACCAGGTTGGCAATGGACCCTTTACTTTTGCAGTAATACAGGAGAAAAGCTTATCTGGGTGGAATAGAGGAAAGGATGAGCTGATTTTCAAAACGCTGAGTTAGTTATAGAGACATAATAGGTAGGATATTGAGACGTTCACACATGTAACCAATTCCTACTGTGTCGGTCGCTGTCCACTAGGCAGGTCACTGGATCTAGGAGAATGTTCTGGACTGGATACAGATAAAAGCAGAGAAAAAAGCATCTTCACTGTTTGATGAACATTGCAGACACGGTTAGGGGCAGTAGGGGGAAGTGGGTGGGTGGGAAAGAAAGCCAGATAACAGGTTGGGAGCATCGCCACATCATCGGCGCAGGACGGGGACTGAAAAACAGTGGCTTCCATCAAACTGAACCAAAATGAAGAGCTCGTGGAGTCACAGAAAACAAAGGGACCTGCTGCAAAGAGAAGGAAACACAGAAAATACCACTGCCCCATCTGCATGAGCTCGCACCAGTTTGTCAATGAGGAGGTCACCGGCGGGAGCAGACTGGGTGAAGTAGGGACAATGGGGACCGTGGTGAGGGATTACTGGCTTTGAAGGGGTCGGCAAGGAAGGACGGCATCTGCAGATGACTTGGCTGGTTTATGAGACATGTTGGGAGTGATCCATGGCTTCCACACACGTGCGTTCCTCACTGCCACCTTCTCCAAGCCCTGGCTTTCAAATTTCTGGCATTCCGTACTTCCGTTTGCTCACTTGATTTATGTTCATCTACAAGTATGAATGTTAGATATCCAATGCTCTCCTGAGAGTAGATCTGACAGATGAAGTCGAGAGAGAGGGAAAGAGATGCAGAGAGGAAGAGCAAGAGGGAGAGGGAGGGGGAGAGAGAGAAAGAGAGAACATGCAGTCTTGGCACCCAGGAAAGAGAGATCCGTGATAACAGCAATGGTGACTATTTTGAGGACTCATACCATGCCTGGTAATGAGCACCCACTTCACACACACTTTAAATTCTTGAAAGACAAAAACAAAACCCTGCCTTGCCAGGTGTGGATGATCACTTCTCTTACACAGGAAGTGGGGAAGTGAGGCTCAGGAAGGGTAAGGTGCCACCTTGAACCACACAGACAGGAAGCAAGAGAGCTGGGCTAGAGGCCCGATCTGTCCCACTCCGGTATCTTCTCTCTTCTTACAATATCACAGGGAGGAAGGAAAAGCCGAACAGCAGGGGGGAGGTTCAGAGAGTCAAAATCCAGTTCTATCTGATGTGTTTGTGTCCCTTGGAGCCAGCACAGGACTCTGCAGAGCAAGGGTGGATGGGCCTGCTTGGAGTTGCGGGGGTGGGGGGCGGGCGTGCTATCATCCGGTCAGACAAGTCTCACCTTTAAGGAAATAACGTCTAATAGAATTTTAAAAGATGCCATTTTTGAAAGGTCAAGGAGTTGAATATTAACCACTGGAAGGATGTGCCAATATTTAGAGACCTGAAGAGCATGAGGATTTTGCTCTGTTCTCTCTTGCTGAAAAGTCTTGGAATGATCCTGATGCCTGACTGTGTCTTCTTCTGCTGCTATCAGGCCCCTGTCACATGGACTATTTTTATTACGAAGAGAGGATGCTTTGACCAGAGGCTCAAGACAGTTCCTTCGCTAAGAACTGGTTTAGCCCCACATTACCTTTTATAATTTTACTCTGCGGAGTAAGTGATGCTTGAGCTAGTCCTCAGGAAGCTTCTTCTGGACAACAGGGAAGGAACGAGGGTCTCGTTACGAAGTCTGATCCCAGCCCGCCGGACTCTGACCTGCCTGGACCTACAGAAGTTCCACTTGTTAAGTCCGACGCTCCCCAGAAGGCAGAACAAGGGAGACGGTGGCAGTGGTTCCGACATGAAAAACCTGTCACTGAGCGTTTTATGTCTTTCATGACCTGCAACTCTACAGGTTGAGAAACGCCTGTACTAGTTGGGACTATGGTACTTTGTGGTCCTTTGCCTGGTGATCTACAGCGTTATGTTTTAAAAAAGACAGAGTAAAATTAAAAACATGGATACATTTATTTCATGTAAATAAGTCTCTTTGCTGTGGGGCTTGTTTCTGTCCCTTACGTCCTCCTAGATCTACAATGAACATTAATAACTGCTGGAAACACCCCCAGATTTTACAGGATTAGCTGTTTTAAGATACCTGGTGTAGTGTGTATCCTACATGGTGTGGCTATGCAGCAATAAAACAGATTCTTGCATGTTGCTTCTGGAAACTATTCTTATTATTTTTACTCCCATATTGCGTACACGTGTGAGCATTGCAACATTTCAAAGTTTGAAGGTCCCCCGTAGTTCTCAAAAGTTACAAAATAATAGAATTAATTGCTTTGAATCTAGCCATTTTGCACCGAGCAAATATTGATTTCTTTCCCAACACCTTTAATTTCTAATGGAGCTTGAAATTAACTTTGGATTTTAATTCTGTTTTATTCTGGGTCTGTACATCTGGGCCATTCATAATGTCAGGAGAGCGCTGAGAGGTGGTTTCTGAGCGCGGCCCCCGCAGCGAGCCGCGCAGCTCTTCCGCTTGTCGAGGGGAGGAAAGGATGCGTGGGAAGGCACCTCGCAGCGGCATTTTATGAAGGAGCAATCGAGTCAAAATAGGTAGCCTGTAAGAAGTCAGCGTCTGATCGCTTGCTGAAGTTTGCAACATTGTGTGCGTCTGTGCACGAACGCATGTGTAGTCAGACCCAAAGCAGGAAGGGGAGCCAAGGACAGAGTTCCTCTAACCACAAACACCTTGACAATGGGCTGTTCTGATTCGTAAGGTCCTAGTCTTCCTATTACATATGCATGCGCCATAGGCACACACACTTATAATAATGTAAATACATCACACATACAAACTACACATTGCAAAATAATTTAAATGCAGACTGTCTTTGGGGCTCCAAAATGTTTTGTAATGATTTTATATCGCCTCTACGAAATGGGGTGATGGTAGTGACGTTGTGCTGAGGCCCTTGGGTGAGCGCCCCGTTTCTCTGAGGCTCCCTGACTCACGCCCACAGCGGCTGCGCTGGAGCTGTGACGTCATTGGAGGCCAGTGTGAGGAACTGTGGGGCGTGGCTTTTCTACTAGGTCTTCCCATCTGAAGCCAACCTCTCAAGACCATGCCAGCGAACAGTCTCAGCATGCTAGAAATTTCAGTGCAGTGAGATACGTGTTTCACCAAGTAGATGGGGGATGGCTTGGAAGCCTGTCTCTGCCATGGACTCTGAACACAGGTTTTTAAATCCGTAAAACGGAATAATAATACCTTCCTGAGAGGCAACTGTGATGGTTCCACGAGATTGAAATGTAAAGTTCACTACTTAACGTACTTCCTTCTCTGATGATATTCATGTTCTTTCTACTCACAGTGCAAGTTCAAAATTACAAATTTAAACAACACATACTGACTACTAGGTTTTGTAAAAAAAAAACAAAAAAACAAAACAAAAACAGGAATAGTTAACCTATGCCCACACAATTCACATTAAGGGGAAAAGACTGTGAACAAACATTTGGGAAAAAAATAAGAATATAAAAACCTGGAGAAATCATACAGGTAATAATTGTAATGGAAATAAGGCAAAAAGATGAATCACTTTAAGCTTCAGTGATGAGAGGAAATTTCACTAAATAGGAAGACACCGTGAACCAGACCCTAAGGAGCATCACGTTCAAACGTGGTATAATTGGGGAGAGGAGCATTCTGGGATGGCTTGGGGGATGATGTAAGCAAAAGTGAGGTGGTAGGAAAGCAGGAGGGGATGTGTGGGACTACAGGTAAGGATGGACGTAACCGTTTGAGGATGGACTGACTGACTGTGCGCAGGGCGGTGGGGTAAACAGTGCCCTGCAAACACTCGCCCACTAAAAACTCGGAGTGAGACTGGATTTGGAAACAAATCCAGGATCTTTGCAGATGTAACTCGTTAGGATGAGCCACACTGGATCAGGGTGGGCCCTCAATCCAGTGACTAGTGTCTGCGTGTGAGGAATGAGGGGGAGATTCAGACTCACAGGCACAGGGACTCACTGGGAAGAAGCCACGGGAATGCGGAGACAGAGATAGGAGGGTTAAGACTCCAAAGGCCAGGAACCTCCAAAAGTGGCTGGCCACCCCCAGAGGCAAGGAAAAAGCGGTGGGGGATTCTTCTCTGGAGGCTTCGATGGGAGCGTGCCCCTGCTGACACCTTGATTTTGGACTTCTGGCCTCCAGAACAGCGAGACAATCCATTTCTGTCACTTTAAGCCATCAACTTTGTGGTCACTTGTTAAAGTGACCTAGGAAACTGATACACATAGCATCCCGTCTCCTGAAGTCACTCATTAAAAAAAGGACAGAAAGTACCTCTCCTTCCATTGTTCCCTGACAGCTTTCTGCTTGTGAGTAAATTAAAATCTTTTCCCTTTGGTTCACCAAAAGATTTCAGTGGGACTCAGTTCTGTTCATCTGGAAGCTTCCTTTTCACGCTATTTTTAATGAAACCTAATCTGGCATAGAAATATTATTATGGACCAATTATCAGGGACACTGTCAAATGAAAGAGATTCTCTGACAGAGAAACAAAAGGGATTTTATTTTAAGATACTGTACCCCACCGCGAGTTCCTCCATCATGCTGAGGGAGGGCTTGGTGTGTTCTGAGCTGGGTAGCTGTGCCTGGGTGCACAGTTGTTTGAGAGGTACGATAGTTGTGTTTGTGTGTGCGCACGAACACGTGCAGACACAATTCTAGGTCGGTTGCTCAAAATGCATTTAATGCCTACCAGGTGCTGAGCCATGAGCCGGGCACTTGTTTGCAGAGATGACAAAGCCACAGGCAGTGTCCTAATGAACTCACGGTCAGCCCTCAGTCTGTCCCAGGGTAAGGCGATCGCTGATGCCCTAGATGAAGGCTCGTGTGAAGTAGGCCGTGGTAAGCGTGTGGTGTTTGATTTGACTTCTATTTGAGATCTCCCTAGTACAAGAGAGTGTTGGTGATGTGCAAGAAACCTGTCTGGTGTACTTTTGCACTAATACATTTAAGGTAAGAATGTCTGTGTTTTCGTGTTTGAATGAGCTTTGGTAACTGTTTTATAATAGCATTTCTTAAGAATGGGATACCTTTCTGCACAGAGGAGGGAATGGTCCAGGCCAGTGATGGACCGGAGAGCCGTTAATTTGTGTCCTCAACCTTATCTGCAAACTACTCCAAAAGGAGCATATGTCTGCGACCCCTGCTTTCTGCCATTCGTTTTTGTTGTTTTGTAACCTTGCTGTGGTTTTGTCTAGGAAAATAAATGCTATTCTTTTGACTTCATTTGAGAATGCGTTTCAGCCTTCACTACATGTTGAAATCGAAGGCAAGCTAACTTTAAAAGTAAACACCTTTCTATTTCCTCCAAACTGCATTTACATGGTCTGTAGGGCCGCTCGAAATAGGCACCAAGCCCTCTCTCCTTCCACAGGTCACTCTGTAGAAAGCAAGGGAGCTAGGAAGCCTAGTGTAATCAGCTGTGCTCTTCAGAGGTTACAACACTCTTCCTTCTCTTCCCACCCACCCTACGAGGTCCCCTCCATTGCCTCTCACCGGCCCAAAGTCTTTTCTCTTTGAGAGCAGGGAGCCACATACTGGGGGAGGGAACTGGGACAAAATCCAGAAAATTGGGGCAGTTGCAGACCTCGTGGTACAAAGACTGTGAGGAGGCAGCGTCTTGGGGTTCCACTTTATTTTTTAGGCATAGTCTCTAATCCTAAGATGCTATCACATCAGTAAGTATTTCAAAATATCTACTAAATTCCTCCTCCTCCCTCAAACTTCATATATTTATTCCTTTCTCTAAGTTTATGCACAGGGAGTGCATCTCCCCAACCATCAAAGCTGTATCTGCTGCACTTTGGAAAACCAAAAAGTTCCCTGAGATTCAAGAACTTTCCACTGGGCATCCTCACTTAAAAAGCACGACAGAAACAGTTTTCTTGAACTAATCGATAGAGAGCCTGTTGGAATCTAAATGATCCCAGCACGAAAACTACAGCTCGTGCAGATTCAGTGTGTTTCTGTGATTGCCACGTGAAACGGATGTTGATCATGTGTCTGAGTGAACTCACGCCAGGGCTACCAACCCCATGCAGGAGAATTCGGGATCTGGTACTCATTGATCTCATCTGAAGGCAGGTGGTATACAGTTACCGGGGGGATGGCAAGTGGGAGAAAGAAGTGTCATTCTCAATGCAAACCGAAATCCTAATTCAACGTCCCTTAGAATTTTTCATATAGTAAATAAATTACCAGGTCTTTAAACTAATATGCTTTCACTACGTGTACTGACTTCCCGCATCAAATCCGTACGTATAAAGCGTGTGGGGAAATGCTTTCTCTTAATAAACTTTCCTCCATGATTACTAAAAGCAATTCAAATGCTGCTCCATAAATTCGTCTTCCATATTATTTCCGACCTAGAAATCACTCTGTATCCTCATTTTTTTTTTATTTCTCAAATATGTGCCAGCCCCCCAAACTAGTTCAGGCTGTAGAAACCAAGCTCAGAGAGAACGGCTTTTCTGCGGGGGAGCTGGGGCAAAGTAAACTTTGAGAGACCGGGCTGATGCGACATTTTACCTGGTGTTAATGGGCAGTACATCCTAAGTGGTGGATGCAGCCTCTGTGAGAACGGAAGGAGGATTCCTTCCGCAATCTCTGCACTTCCGTGGCCCATCACTGAGTCCCCAGTAGGTGCCACGGCCACAAAATAGTAGGTGCTCCCACTGCTAACAAGGAAAGCAAGTAACCCTGCCTGCAGTTCCCACACGCCTTCCACGAGAGCAACCTAATGATCAGATCCCTGACTCCTCTCCCAGAACGGCAAGCGGAACACATGGTCTCCATCGCTGCGCATGTCTCCCCCGTGGAAGTACAAGATGCCCTCTCCTCTCCCACAGAGCCTACGCCAGCTTGCTCTAAAGAATTACATGGTGGGGGGAGATTCTTTCTGGACAGTGAACTAACAAAGCTTGCTCCATTCACCGAGCTTCAGGGCGTTTGGGAACTTGCAGAATCAGCAACCGGGCCCCACACAGTGCAGGTCTGATTATTTCCGAAAGTCTCTCTACGTCACTGAAACCATTAGGGAGCCTTAACGAGGTAGTATTTTCTTCTGAGTCGCAACATGCTTTTACATTGGACACTTGAATGTTCTCTGAGGAGGCCCCTCAGCGACAGACGGCCATGTGGGAGCGAACAGACCTGGGGTTCTTTGGGGGTCTGCATGCCACTGCTGGATGGGTGGGTGAGTGGGTGAGTGGAAAGCGTCTCTGTCCACAGCCAAAGTCTCAGGGGTAAGGTGAGTCTCCATCCAGTCTAACCGGATAAGGCCTCGCTTGGCCTTACCCAGCATGGAAACGTTGGTCACATGACGTTGCAAGCCACACATGTTGAACGGATGTCTCAATGGGCTTACAGAGCGGCAGAGAGTATCACTGGGGTGTTGTGATGCCCGCTAGTGAGTAATGACAGCAATTCTGCACGTGCCGGCCTCTGAGATGCAAGCCGGGGCAGTCAAATCCACATGCCTTTTTAGTATTTCACTTATACTTGGCTGACTTAAAAGATTTTCGAATAAAATATTTCCCTAAAACGTAATGCAGTCAGTGGTGAGAACACCCAAAAAGTGAATGACCAGCCACACATCCCTGGGAATTGCTGCCTGTCCCTTGGGGAACCTTCACTTTTGGTGGCATCCGCCACCTGGGGCACACACAGCCGTCTCAGCTGATTTCTGCCCTTTGACTCCTGAGGGTCCCCCTCCCACCTGCCTGTTAGTCCCCCTCTGAACCGCCAGTCAAACGCAACTCTTAGCTTCGGGTTCTCAGGTTGTCTGTGGGCCCTTCCCTAACCATCTTCGCTCACGCTGTTCCCTCTCTCTGGCCCTTCCACGGCTTTGGCACAAAAACATCGTCACTTTCCACTAACACAGCCGTGTGTCCTGGCTCCCTGCTTCCTTCTCTAACCTCCTCGTCTACTTCATAAGGAAGGGGGCCCTCACGGGTGCTTCCGTGCCCACGGAGGGCGCTGCGTCCCAAATAGACATCCGCTGTCATCGAATGAATCGGAGCCATCAATGAACGGGCATCTGTAAACTCCAAGTCTGTAAAGCTGCAGACATGCGACAGGGCCATAGGATGCATGTCAGTACAAAAGCAAGTGGGGAAGCCTGATCTGGGAGACACTGAAAGGATCGAAGGAGAAACGCATACTGTTTCTAACTTGAATTCTCCTTTCTTGTTTTTTGCGTAGATGCAAATGTCCCTGAAGTTTTCTTCTGTATCTTCCAACGGAACAGACCTCCTCCATGTCTCCTTTCCCCTAAGAAGGTGTGGGAGGAAGGTGTAGCAACGAGTATTTCCTATTCCTTTTTCTCTTCGCTCCTTGGACGAGACGGTCTCGGAGGGTCAAGCTACAGAGGAGTTTAATGAATAATGACAACTCCCCGGAGACCCGGCACTGGCATTTCAGAGCCCCTGAGAATTTCACTGGATCACAGCCCATCTCCACAGCAGGCTGCTGGTTAACATGCCCTCGCAAACCCACCTTGTGAAAAGGTTCTTTATTCAAAGAGAAAGATATACAGGGTCCGGCAGAGGTAACGCCTGCATGAGTGCGGTTGGTAGGGTAATAATATGGGTGCAATAATTTATAGTTTTAATGTGAATATTTCACCTAAAATGTCATGTGGTGTGCTTGAGCGGGATATTGTTATGAAACAGAATTCCATGCTTATGATTTTGTGATAAAAGATTTTGTTACAAAGAGGGGCGTTGTTTGTGCCGGACTCTGTGTAGTTTTGAAACCATTGGAAGAGTCTCTGTAAAACTGAAATTGAACCCTTTCTATGTGCCATCTGAGCCATCTGTCCAAGGCAAGGATGAGAGCAGGGGCTGATCCGAGCGAGACCTGGGCTGCCGGGGAAAGGCCCTCGGCTGTGTTTCTCCAAACAACCCGCACCGCCATGACCCACCGTGACGCCTTGGCTTGGAGCCAGCAGGTGGAAGGGCCTCTGAGTCCCTCCCAACATTTCTCCCCAGGAAGCGCCTTCCCAAGCTTCCCCTGTTTGTTTACCTGTGGCTGCCAGGCAACCGTGGGAGTTAGGGACCTGCTGGGATTATCGTTCCTTTTTGTCAGTAAGTGTGACTTCAGAAAGGGACACCCCTCGTCATTTCCCTCTTTCCCCAAACGCCTGCGCCCTGGGGAGGAAGTGGCTTCCATGTGGAGAACTCGCGCAGCCGGGTGAGGCTTCTGATGACCTGAACCGTGCCCGTTCCATTGCAAACCGCACTCCCCCCCATGCTGGGGCTGCATCCTCCTCTCTCTGGTTTCTCCCTGCCCATCTGACCCGTAGAAAACCCCCCAGAAATAAACAAATAATCTCACAACAGACGAAATAATTGCTTAGAGTTACAAAGAATTCGTGACGAGACATTAAGTCATTTTTCAATATAATTACACTTATCAATACTTTGTGAGCATGAGAAGTATTAACCTAGACTACAGAAGGTAAGCACGTGTTACAATTTATCCTCGGTTCACAATCCTGATGAACCAGAGATATAAACAGGAATTAAGATGATAAGGACTGTTAATGACATGATATCTTTGGAGGGAGCTATTTAACACGACCCCCTACTGTCCCTGACTCTTCCGTTCTCTACCCACAATCCAGCTCTCATCCTGTCTGCAGAATACTGCTGAATGGATACAATGTAAGTAAGTGATGGTAGGAATATAAACACTCACTGTCCCCTAGCCGATCTCTAATGACAAGGACACGCTGAGCATCTGAAGTGGGTCTTGGCGTGTGAGTGGAACGGCAGGATGAGAAGGGGGCAGACTTAGAAGAATTTAGCAATTGTTCACTTGATAACAAGGAAGCACAGTCTGGCTACTTCATTCCACATCTAGATTAGAAAGCACAGACTCACCTTGTGCACCGATCAGCCCGCGTGGCCATTATATTTGCTAATAAAGCCTTTCATCTTTTCAGTGAGCATCGGCTTAAGAACGGAGGCACCCTCTGATCTTTTCCACAAGCGTCAACTATTTCAGCGCTCGGTATCCTTAAGCTACTTATAATCAGACCAAAAGTTGCTCTGGCTGTTATTAAAGACTTAGGGATACCATAAAAGTTACAAACAGACATAGGATGTTTTCAGATTTGCAAAGCACTGGAAGAGACGCTATTTCATGGAATGTCCCAGAGGAGACTGAAGTTCAGAGGTGAAGCGATGGTCTAAAATGCAAAGTCAATGTAACGGAGGGATGGGGCAGGGGGTGAAGGTGGGGAGGAGGAGGGTCACATCCAACACTTCTTTCTTGCTGTCACTGGCTTGTAACACGCCTGGAAGAGCCGGCTTCCCTCTCTACAGGTGCAAGTGAAATCCGTGCTAGCGCGCTAGGAGGGTTTGAGGATAACAAAAGATGCAGAGTGTGGGACACAGTCATTCTTTCACTAGCAGGGAAGCTCAGCTGTCAGAGAAATAAGGTTGGCCATACAGTCTGAGGATGTGACGGTTCGACCTCAGAGCCTCTCATTTCAAACCCTGCGTTCTTTTCCCTCTCCGTAATTTCCCTGTAGCAAGAACACACATGATATGACATGATAAGCACAAGGATTATGTCCACTGTATTCGAATTTTGCATCAAGTTTAAAGTCAACCTTTTTTTAAGTCATTCACTAGATAGTCGATCCTTAAACCTATATATATATTTATCTGTTTTAGAATAGCTCATACCATCAGCCAGCACAGTAGTTGACGGTACTCTATTTTCTAAGATGTAATTTTTGGTTGCAATCTGCTTTGCCACTGTCATTATTTATTCCCACAAGTTATTTTAATGAATGGTGTCTTAACACAGCATAGTGTTTTCCTCAAAGATTACCTGAAATGCCTGCGTTTGTTTGCCCACAGCCCGAATCCCCCCCAGTGATGTCTCACAACGTTACACCTCTTGTGGCTGTTTCGCTGTTGCTATCACCACCCTCTCTGCATTCCATGAATCCACCTTTGATTCTCTACCGCCCTTTTTTTTGCATGTTTTCTTCTTTATTCTTCAGCTTCACTCTTTCTTCATAAGTCCACTCTCTCTAATACCTTGCACGTATGACGTGGATTTTTAAAATGCTGCTGATGCTGTACATTCTCTGCCTCCCGCTCTGTGCGTACGCACTGACCACACACTAGAGGCTGGGGGCTCTGGGGACACTGTGGTGGACAGGACTGGCCCTGCCTCCTCTCAGATAGGAGAGTCCACTGGAGGACGAGGTCATGGGATTAAAGCATCGCGCACAATAAATGCAAAGCCACAGCCATCTCTAGTGCGGAGGGGAAGAAATCTATCTCAGAGTAAGAGGATCTGACCTCATCACGGCATTGCGGAGAGGTGGCCGCTGAGCTGAGGGATGCGTAGGAGCGTAGCAGGTAAAGCAGCGAGAGGGGGGATGTGCAAGAGTCCTGGGGTGGTGGCCGGGGCAGGGAGAGGGAGCAGTACAAGGGCACAGGGCCCCTATGAACCCCTGAAAGGAGGACAACAGGACTGGGGGAGGGGGAGGAAAGGGGGAAATGCACATGAGAAGGCCAGGTTAAAGACACAGCCACACCAAGTGGGGCCTTAGAAGCCCGTTGAATTTACAGCTGAACAGTGGAGTCCAGGTCTCCGAGGACCTGGTTCTATTCAACGACCGCATTTTGGGGAGGGAAGGGGTGGCAGCAGTACTCAAATGCCGAGTTACCTTCATCGATGCCCCAGTCTGTGGCAGCTCCAAATAGAGGCACTGCACGCCCGCGTGGCAATAAATCCAGGCGTTGGTGCCCTGGGTTGGTGTGACGGCCAATGGGGAGGAGTAACTTCTGGTCAAAATTACGCTCTGAATCAAATTACTTACGAGGACAATGGATTACCCGCTGTCAGCACCCACGGTGTGGGCTGCTGGCGCCCGCTCACATTTCCCGTGCGCGGTGATAAGTAAGGTGCTGCGCCATTTACGGTTTACAAACTCACGGAGCCAGAGTGATAGGCCCAGGCTGCAGCATGCAGAATAGTTTCCTCTTAAATGGCAATCTGTCCTCTAACGCTGCTAGAAAACTCTTAGTTTTACGTTGGTGCGGTAGCACCAGGACCTGCTCCTTTTCAGCGTTTCAGAATTCAGAAATCACGTGATTTAAAAATGGAAAGAGATCTGCGCGGGTCGCTGAGTTGTCTCACTGCCACTCGGAAGAGGCAGGTTTACATGGCTGGGCAGCTGGGCGAGGCGAGAATCTCTCCGTTAGTAACAGGATACTCGGGAAAATTTTTTTTCTTGGAATGAAGACCTGGCATTTAAAAA
Organism: Anoura caudifer; assembly: GCA_004027475.1. NCBI lineage: Eukaryota > Metazoa > Chordata > Mammalia > Chiroptera > Phyllostomidae > Anoura > Anoura caudifer. The sequence goes on along the minus strand of PVKU01007572.1, from coordinate 13,504 downwards.
TTCTTCTAAAGTTCTGCCCTCGACATTGCTTGGATCGATCAGATATCCTCCTGCCCTTGTGAAAACAGCCAAAAGTTTGGATATCATGGAGCACATTCTGGAGGCCTCTAGGGCAGTTCCACATTAGGGATGAATATTGTATGGAAAGATGAAGAAGGGCAAAGACACCGGCAGCATGAGAAAAAATAGCCACCACGCCTTGAGATAAGGGAGAGTTTTTTAATGCAAATTAGAACCGTAAGTATGAAGTGCAAGGAACACGTGAAAAAAAGAATGAGATGGTAGCAGGTGCTAAAGGGCCTTGGAAGTCCTGGGAAGGAAGCTGGGAGGCCAGCCGCTGTGTCTCAGCAGCAGCAAAAGGCAAGGACCAGCTTGGCCAGGGAAGGTCTGCTCACCAGAAAGACGTGCTCTTTCACTGTCTCGGAGTGAGTCGGGGCGAGCCGGTAAACAAAACAAGTAAACTATCTGGTGTGGTCCGGCTTCAAAGGTGATTTTATGTTCCGATACATCACTAGTCAGTTTTAGAAACTCACTGGGAACAGAATGTCTGCCTAAGAAAAATTTAAAGGCATTAAACCGCAACAATTTAATGTGTTTACCTTGCAGACTAGCTTCTTTAGCTTTGGGACCAGGACAGCCAGCTTTCCCTTGCCTGGTATCTAACCACCCCCAGGGCCCTTTGGCTTTTCCCAGGGGATTTCCTCACCAACGAGTTTGTAAATACGGGTCCCCTGAGCCCTACGTAGACTGTATTTGAAAATAAACTCTTCATGCGTAAACGAACAAATAAACAAATGGATAGAGGTCTAGGACTCACACAGATCACTTTTAATTCTCTTCAACTCTTCCGGGAACGAGCAAAACTATGGGCATCAATCACTGACTTCAAGCCCAAATCTGCCATGGAAATGACAGTGAACAATGATTGGCACCTGGAAATCAGGTGACAAATGGTGTGATACGGACAATTATCAGTGTGGAAGTTCAGAGCGAAGGGATGATTATTCTGGAAGGAAGGAAATGGCAAAAATTTATTGAGACTGACATATGCTAAGCTCGCTGCTGAGTCTCCATAAATTATCTCATTTAATCTGTCCATGGTTTGATGAGGATGCTGTTACCACACCTGTCTCACCGGGAGGCAGCTGCAGCTCAAAGAGTTTTAGGACCCAAGGTCACAAGTACAAAAAGTAAGTGGTATAGCCAAGTTCAAAGTCAGGCAGGGTGACCTAGCTAAGCAGGAGCTTCTGGGTTCCACCCTGGATGACAACCTCTAGCCTGGATGGTCACGGGTCACCGAGAAGCAGCTGTCTCCTCCTGACCGAGCCTGGACCAGTGCGGAAAATGTGCTGAAATAGTGGCTTAATTGTCATGCTTGAGGATCTGATAAATATTTAGCTATATGCAACTTCAGACTTGACTTAGCCATTCTTTACCTTGCCAACTTCTTTCCAAAAGGCATGCCTAGCCCTCTGCAGAAAATGGGGTGAACCATTTAATACCACTAACAAAGTTCAAAGCCCCAGAAGGCAGCCTAAGCACCTAGAAGTGAGGCTCACTGGCTCTTCCAACTGTAAGACACCTCAGTAGCATGTGTACAGCCCCCAGAGGGAGGGAGGCCGTTCCAAAGGAAGTCGGCAACCTGCAGGAAGGGCACCACGTGATAATCTCACAGCGAGCACAGAGAGGGGTCTTCCCACTCCCATGCTCTCACTATGAATGCAGCTGCCCACCAAGAAAAGAAGCAAAATTGTTCATTCTGCATCCAACTGAAGGGCGTAGATTATATATTTTTACATTGTTATGAGCTGGGTGAGACACTCCCAATTTTTAAATAATCCATGGAAGCAGCTAAGAGATGCAACAAATCTTTCAGTTTCTTAGGAAGAACTTACCCTTCAATAAGCTACATTTCTTTTTTTTCCCCACAACAAAATAGTGTCCGACTGACCCTTTCCTGAATTGTGCACTGTGGTCTTCTCAGCTGTACTGAGACACGCACTGGATACTCATGATTCTGGCCTCCTTCAGAGAGGACAACAAGGGCTGAGGGGCTCATTGTGAGAACAGAAGATGCTACTGTTACGGACACAAACGGACAAGGAGTAAGTGGGAATAAACAGCAAGGAGGAGATAATCTTCCTCTTTTGCATTTAGAGCTTGAACTAGAGACCGATCTAAATGCACTCAGTATGTTCCTAATGCTTGGGGTGATTACTATTTTAAAAAAACACACAACTATTCAACCAGTAGCATATTTAAATGTTTTTAGAATGTTGAATATTTAATTTTTTTTTGCTGTGGAGTTCAGCAGCTATAAAAGTAGTTATTTGCTTTTTAATTCAATATCAAAGTGGTCACTGAGATAGGAAACCCTTATAACGGCCACCGATTTCTCACTGCTTGTCCTCAGAATTTCTATATTCAGAAACAAAATCCCTTGGAGTTAGAGGTGGTATTTACAGGATAATACTATGTAAATTGTGTTGGTGAAGTAAAAGTACTTAGTTTTATACAAGTTACCTAATTCAAACTTACCATATAATGAGCATTAGACACTGAAAGTTAACATTTGTTGTGATTGGAAAGGCAATTTTAGTTATAACTCCTTTATTCTAATTAATTTCAATGTCAGTGTTGTTCTTTATTCATTAAAGTACTTTCTCACATTCATAGATATACACTTTATAGTTGATGAATTACTGTTTATCCATTTTTATTTTTCTGTATATCTTTCTATTATTGTTAGTTTCTTAGTCCTTTTTGTCTCATGTTTTAAAATATCTTCCGAAAAACATAAATAAGTGCAATGAAATAAATCACAAGTATTTTTTCTTAGTTAAGGTCTCCCAATATTTCTGACCACAATTTCTGATGGAACATGACAACAAATAAGGATAGGAAAGGCTCAGAGAAGTACGTTGCATTTTCACTATCCCCAGAACTCTGTTCTGATAGCATTTGCTTGTCTTCATTTCTTCACGGTGAAGAGAAGGCAGTCTGCGTAATTAGAGGGCTTAGCTGTTAGATTTCCAGGTTTTCAGAATATTGAGAAAAGACAGAAGGAGACTCTTTCTCTCCCCTTGCTCCCTCCTCGCACACACACGGAACACAGATGAACTTGCTCCCAACTGCACGCTTTACGGCAGATCTGTTCTCGAAAGTGCTTTGTAAACAGTGTTGCGTTTTGGGAAAGTTAACGTTACCGTTATAGACTTACTACTCCTTTAAAGATGTTCTTTGAATCAACAATTTTGTCCGTCAACAGACCATTAAGTTGATTGACCTTTTCAGGGTAAGGCCATCACGCAAAACACATGGCCCTTCTGTGTTGCACTTGTCATCCTTACCTGTTAGTTTTCTTTTTCAATATTAAAAAAATTGGTCTTCCTGTGTGTGTTTCAAATATACTACTTCAGTGGAGTTCATTCTCCTTTCTAGCTCATCTTTTTCTGACCCCCTCCCCCCCCAAAAAAAGCAGCCCAATAGTTGTGAGAGAGAACAAGACAATTCTCCAGAAACCAGCTGTTCAGAGGCCACTCGGCCTGCCCCTCTGAAGGACTGATAAATGGGGACCCAGTGAGAGACGTCCCACTCACACCATTTCCCAGCCTTCCCAGACAGACACAGTTTAGACACACTGAGTCCACCCCAAGATCAGCATTCCAGTTTCAACGACATGTTTACGGAAGGATGGAAACAACCCCCCGCCCCTTCGTTTTGAGTCGCTGGGCGTGAAAGAATAGATTTTGACAACTGGAATGCTGTCCTGGAGAAACCACCCCAATCCCGTGTTCCTCCGAATCAAGTGATTCAGCAGGCGCATGAGGCGGGTTGCTGAGTTCTCAAGCGCAGCTGGAGACCTGGGAATGTCATGCAATTCCGAGTTCAAAGTGAGATGAATTGGCACTCACAGTTGTGGCAGGTGGCCCCACTGTATCCCGTCTCATCACAAGTGCATTTGAAGCTGCCCCAGGTTTGGGAGCACTTCCCACCATGCTCACAGTGATTGGGCACACATCTGTCAGAGAAAGAGACAAACACAAATAAACCAACGCAACACGAGATTTACGAGTGGCCAGCCTCCAAGCTGTCTGAGCAATACATCACTTCAATGCCAGGTTGCCTTACCAAGACAATTAATCCTTGTTAGTTTGAGCAGATTAATAGGATTCCTGATGGAAGGTGCCAGGCGCACAAAAGATGATGTATCACAGGCCGGGTGTTTCCCACTTTTGAGTAAACAGTAGAAATTAACAAAACAGTGGAGAGGTTCATTGGCATCTCACAGGGAGATCCATTTCATTTTCCTTTTGCACCAAAACAAAAGCCACCCCTGAAATCTCCTCCTGGGGAGAGATGAAAGATTGGCCATCTTGGTTCCTGTCCTATTCTTCATCAAGGCCAACACCAAGTCAGAGAGGGGAAACCCTGAGCTTTCCACAGCCACTGGAGTTTCTGAAATGATGCCCTGGCGACAGCGATGAGAATATACCAGCCTAATAAAAAAAGATTTCTAAGTCTTCCTTACCCGTTCCCCTATGCCCGGCTGTCCGACAGAAGCCACTAACTTCAAACGGCAGCAAGCAGAACATAGCGGGACAGTGAAGATTCTGAGTTCAAATCTTGGTCTTTCTATTTACCAGCTGGGCTGTTGTGGCGATGTAATTTAAACTTTCTGAGTCACAGTTTTCTCGTGTGAGAAACAGAGAAATCACACCTATCTTACGCACAGCGTGAAGGGTTAGAGATAATGTTAGTAAGCTGGATAATTTCCAGGCAGTAAATACAGGGTCAACGTGTGAATGGGAGCTCTGAGTGTGTTTGCCACAGCCCTCGGGGCACAATTTCGGTGCTTGCCTGTACTCCGGCAATAGCGAGGTTGACTTTTTTTTTTTTTTTTGAGGAATACTCCTGTTTCAACAGCACAAACTCTTGCCTTCCTTCTGTCCTTATCTCCTAATATCTCCCATCCATTCCTCTATCCAACATCCCCACAAACGGATACTTGTCTAAAATTCGTATTTTATTGATTATGCTATGACAGTTGTCCTGATTTTTTTCCCCTTTGCCCCGCCCCACTGAGCACCCCCCACTCCCTCAGGCAATCCCCACACCATTGTTCACGTCCGCAGGTCACGATGCCTTGCTTGATGCCAGACACTTCAGTTGCTCCTGGAATGTCACTGGTGGTTTTCAGGCTGCCACCCTGGTGCTGGAGCCCAGAGGGCGTGAGTCTGAGTAGGTGAGTCCGTGTGTGGGTTCTTTCAGAGGAACTGCCTGGGGCTCCAGAAGTTTCTAACACCACCTCAATCTCTGGTTGAGATTGGTTGCAAACATCTGCCGGTTTCTACAGCCAGATGCTGTGGGGACTTATTTTACTGACACTGGAACCCTGGGCTGGGACTCCTCACTCCCTAGATGTCCCTCCTGAATTTTTATCCACCACACATGGATGTGGGACCAGCTTGTTCTATGTCTCCGCCCCTTCCACCAGTCTGGGTGGATGTGTTGTTTAGCATAAAATTGTTCATAGCAGACTCTTAGAATTCTCTCATTCTCTCTCTCCCTCCCCCTTCACCTTTTTCACCCAGGCCCTCAGCCCCCTCCCTTCTGGCAGCTGTTCTGTCTGTTCTCATTGTCTGTGAGTTTGTTTGTGCTTTGTGTGTTTCTTTTGTTCTTCAGATTCCACAAACAAGTGAAATCATATGGCATTTGTCTTTCTCTGACTCAGTTATTTCATTTGGCATAAGACTCTCCAGGTCCATCCATGCTGTTGCAAAGTAAGATTTTCTTATTTTTTTTTTTTTTTTTTTTTTTTTTTTTTTTTTTTTTTTTTTTTTTTTTTTTTTTTTTTTTTTTTTTTTTTTTTTTTTTTTTTTTTTTTTTTTTTTTTTTTTTTTTTTTTTTTTTTAATCCACTCATCTACTGATGGGCACGTGGGCTGTTTGCTTCCAAATTTTGGCTGTTGTAAATAATGCTGAGATGAACACGAGGGTGCATATATATTCTTTCAAATGACTGTTTAGGGTTTCTTTGTGTGTATCCCCAGAAGTGAGAACCCTGGGTTATGAAGCAGTTTCATTTTTAAGTTTTTGAGGAAACTCCACGCTGCTTTCCACAGCGGCTGCACCAGTCTGCACTCCCACCAGCAGTGCACAGGGGTTCCCTTATCTCCACACCCTCGCCAGCATTTGTTGTTTGTTGATTTATTGATGATAGCCATTCTGACAGGTGTGAGGTGGTATCTCATTGTGGTTTTCATTTGCATCTCTCTGATGATTAGTGACATGGGGCATCTTTTCAAATGTCTATTGGCCATGTGTATGTCCTCTTTGGAGGTGTCTATTCAGGCCCTTTGCCCATTTTTTTATCGGATTGTTTTGTCGATGTTGTTGCTGTTTTTTTGTGTTGAGTTGTGTCGGCTCTCTGTGTTTTTGTGATAGCAGTTGTAAGGTGTCTTCTTTTGCTTCCAATTTTATTTATTTAAGTCTTCTCTCTTTTTTCTTAGTCTAGCTAAAGATTTGTCAATTTTGTTGATCTTTTTCAAGAACCACCTTTTAGATTTGTTGATCCTGTCTATAGTTTTTCTAGTCTCTATTTCATTTATTTCTGCTCTGATTCTTATTATTTCCTTACTTCTAGTAAGTTTGGTCTCATTTTTTTCCTTCTTGTTTCCTGAGCTGTAAGGACAGGCTGTTCATTTAAGAGTTTTCTAATGTCTCAATCTATGTACTTACTGCACATAGATTTCCTCTTAGAGCTGCTTCTGCTGCATCCCCCAAACTTCAAAATGTTGTATTTTCATAGTCACTTGTTTCAAGGTAACTTTTTGTTTGCCTTTTGATCTCTTCTTGGAACTGCTGGTTATTACAAGTGTGTGGTTGGGTTTCCATATCTTTGAAGATCTACTCACTTTCCTCTTATTGTTGATTTGTAATTTTTGCCAGCGTGGTCTGAGAGAATTGTTAAGATTAGTTTTATGGCTTATTATGTAATCTCTCCTGAAGAACATCCCAGGTGCCCTTGCGAAGAACGTGGGTCCTGCTGCTGTTGGAAGGAATACTCTACACGTGTGTGCTTAGTTCTTTCTTCGGTAGTTGGTTCAAATCCCCCTTTTCCTTGTTTATTTTCTGTAGGGATGTTCTAACTATTACTCATAAAGGGGTACTGAATTTCCCTGTTATTATTGTATTGTTTTCTGTTTATTAAGATATGCCGGTATGAATATATTTTAGTGCTCATTTGTTTGGAGCACCTGCATTTATAATCGCTATTGACTTCTTCTCTGTCACACACCAGCCTTCTTTGTCTCTTGTTACTGTTTTTGACTTGAAGTCTGTGTGTGTGACAGAAGTGTGACCACACCTACTTCCTTCCGGTTACCATTTGCTTGGACTGTTCTCTTCCACCCCTCCACTCTGAGGCCCTGCTTGTCTCTGGAACCAAAACGCGCCTCTCGAAGGCAGCCTTTGGTTGGACCCTGTTTTTGAATTCATGTAGCTACTCTGTGCCTTCGATTGGTGAGCTCAACCCATTTCCATTCAGGGTACTTACTGATCCACGAGGACTTACGATTGCCATTATCTCTCGTTTTCTGGTTGTTTTGTATCTCCATCACTTATTTTTCCTTGTGTTTCTGTCTGCCTTTTGAAGTTGGTGATTTTCTATGATGATGTGGTCAGTTCCCCCCCCACTTTTATATGTTTTGTGTCTTTATTCTAGATCTTTGTTTTGAGGTTACCATGAAATCTGCATAAAATGTTTCACAGATAAACTCAGTCCTTTTTTTCTGGGGATAGCAACTTATTTTCACTTGCATATTCAGGTTCCATCATATTTTCCTCCTCATTTTCGTACTATTGTCGTCACAACGGATCCCTTTTTGCTGCGAGTTCATTACCAAATTTTAGTCACTATAATAGTTTTTAAGGCACTTTTAACCTTCATGCTATAGTTGATGATTTAAAGGCCCTATTTTAAAATACCTCATTGAGGTAAAGCTGTGCCCACTTTGAGTTAACAGTTCAACATACTGGCAATTAGAGGCCTATCTTTTCTTTCCAGCAGGTGGCGCTATATCACTAGTTTTTGCTTCTCTCACAGGGATCCACTTGGGAGCATCCACTTTCCACCCTGGAGCCCTCCTGCCAGACGGGTCTTTGGTGACCCCATCACAGCTGGCGTCGCCTGGATCGTGAGCACCACTGCCAGGGGGACCACCTCTGCTCCTCTGGTTCTGCCACCTCCATGAGGGCAAATCCACCGACCTTCAGCCATACAGATGTACGGACCTCTCAGGCATCCCAGCATGCCATGCAAAGAAAGGATCCCTTGTCGGACTGTGGGTGTCCTAGGGTGTAACTCAAGGGGGACAAAGGAACATTGTGTACCAGCCCTATGCTGATGTCACTCCTTCCACATTGCACACATAAGAGGCACTTGGTGGTGTTGGGCACGGTGTCCTCAGACTGCAGATGCGGTTCCTCTCCAGGGGCCCTGCAACCCCGGTGGGGGTGGAAGGTCATGCAATCCACGCAGATCTTCATGCTCATCAAAGACACGTGAGATGCTACAGAAATCTGGATACCACCGTAGTCAGGAGTAAAATGTCGAAAACTGTCCCAGCTGCACAAGTGAAACAGCAATGACAAGGAGGTAAAAATGTGAGTGGCAGGCGGTCTCGACTTGTAGTTTGGGCCCATTCCCACAGCTGCTACCCTCTGCGGGTGCTGAGGCGTGGCCCTCAGCTGAAGGTACTTGCCTCCAGAAGTCCTGATTGCCCAGCTCAAGGGAGGAGGCAATGGGACAGACACTTCAAAATTACATAAATCTAAGACACATCCTTGATGCTTAGCTTTGGAATACTGGACATCTATGCCTCTGTGTAGTATATTTACTTCCTAAATTGTTGTCGGTTACTATGAGCTCGGCCTAACAGTGAAAGTAATTTACGTCAGCTCATTGTATCAGTTAACTTGTTGGCAGCAGCATAGAAGTGTAGTGAGGTTCCAAAGGAAACCCAGGTCGGAACCTGAATGCACTCTATATACAAAGTAGAAAATCTACGTCTCAATGAAAAAAAAAAGATTACTGTGTACTTACACAGTAAGTTAGCCTATACCTAGCAAGCAAGATTAACTATGCACTTCTAAAATTCAGCATTGAGGAGTTCTTTAAAAGTGATCTGTTGGTTAAATGAGATTTTAATATTTTATTTTTAATGTTTTTTATCATTTCTAGTTCTTAATCCAACATGATCCATATGCTGATGACTGGCATTTTAATTTTTAATGGTGAGAAATGTTTTACTTCCAAATCAGGCTGAGCCATCGCATGTACTTTCGAACCCTAATATTTTATCAGAATATTTAAAAATATGTTAGGACCAGTTACCAAGCCGAACAAAATACGAATTCACCTCACTTCCCGCTTTCTGACGATTTCTGTCTTCCACTGCTCCGTCATGCAGACGTCTGCGTATCTGTAAGTCAACATTGTGACACTGTTCCCGACGCGTTGCTGGGGTCTGTGCCTCTTCTAAATGGTGGCACTGCAGTTAGGAGTTTTTATCTGACGGTTCTTCGCAGGACAAGGTGCCTGCCCTGCTCTCAGTGACCCTCTGCTGATGGGATGACCGAGGAGACCGATGAATTCAATGCTAGACAGTTATGCCAAGCAACTAAAGTACGTTCGGAGGAAACATCTCTTTCATTCTGAGCAATATGGGTTATTTTAATGGATGATTTTAGTCTTAAATCCAGACTGATGCGTGAGTAAACTAATTATTTGTCAGTCCCAGGAAATGCATCTTTTGTTCCAGCCGTGTCCTAGCTTGAAACTTTGCTTCTTATAAACGAGGAATCCAAACACCTCTCTACTGCTGCTACTTGAGAACTTCTCGACCGGGGTCAGGAACACATGGGGAAGTCGGCAGGTGCCAGCAGGCTGTGAGCCAAGGCCTGGGAGCAAGCGACGCATCGAATTAACTCTGCGCCCACTTTGTCCTGGTATCCGGCACGCTGTCCGTGGGGATCGTCTGTCCTGCTGTGCCAATACTGCCCCAAAGGGTTCAGAATCAGAACGCACTTTAAAAAAATAAAATGTATTTGCATCTCAATACACAAAACCAAGAACAGCTCTCCTTGGAAAGTTCTGCTCTATAACTACTACGTGATAGAAGCTCGCTCAGTCTTGGACAGTGTGGTGGCTGTTGGGATGGATGCAGCTGTTCCAGCCAGGGTTCCGTATGATGGATGCAGGTTTATTTCACCCTGAGTATCTTTCATTTCCAGACCTGATTTTAACTGCAGAGCCCTCAGAAGACCAGCATTCGGGTCTGTTTGTACTCTGTGGATGCTCCCTAATCAAACAGGGGTTGGTGGAAGAGCTTCTATTTTGAATCCAAATAATGTCAGTCTGACAGCGTAACTGAATGTCATCAGTAGGCTTCAAAGCACTTGGAAGGTGCTTTCTTTATTTTTCCCCGACCCTGAGTAAAAAATGGCTTTAAATGCAATTCAAATGAAATCTTACCATTGTCTTTAAAGCTACCTTGGGTTCCGTAGGACCCAACGTAAAAACCGTGACCTGCCAGTACCCCGACCTCAGAACTACCCTGGCACGACCCCGGATACTGAACAGCGGGATCATCAGAACTGCTTGCTGTGACGAATCTCCTGAGCAAGTGGTCCGAAGATGCAGTCCTTCTCAAAACTTTGCATGCATAGGAACCACTCGAAAATCTCATGAAAAGGAAGATGCTGATTTTTGGGGTCTGGGGTGGAGTCTGAGATTCTGTGTTTCTAAGAAGCGCCCGGTGAGGCCCCCGCGGCTGGTGAGAGGACCCAGGCAGGGAAGGACAAGGTGCTGCGGCGTGCCCGTTCTCGGCAGCGGGGTCTCAGAGAAGGGGGTCGCCCAGAGCAGCAGCCGCGGCACAGCGGGCAGCCGGCATGCGGGAAGGGCAGCTCTGGCTGGCTTTGCCATTTCTCCCGACACCACTTGTTTCATCGGTCCTCCTCCCATTTCTATACGACTCCTTCAGAGTGGACAACAGAATCCTCTCCTCACTGTGTTTAGTAGGTGTCGCATTTCAGCACCTGGCTGTAGACCGCATGTAGTTGAGACAGTCACCCCTGAATGTAAAGGTAGCTTCACCTCACCCTAAAATCCAGCTCCTCAGCCTCAGCCTCGCAGTCAGCTGAGAGCACCCACCTGCTCAGGACTTGGATGGACAGAGGCCTGTGTGCGCACCTCCACCTGCTGGTGGGGTGCCGCACGCTCCACCCTGGACATTCAGTGTGCCCACTCCCAACTTCAGAAAGGACACCTTGGGGGTACGTATGGGCTGTTTTGTGAACTACTGGAGATCTTTAAAGTGCTTTATAAATTACCATCCCAGTATGAGTGACCTCCTAAATTGATGACATCGCCCTGCGTCTTGCCTTACAATTTTTTAAATTTAAATTTTATTTTAATTGTTGTTCAAGTACAGTTTTCTGTCTTTTACTCCCATCCCAACCCTTCCCCCAGCCCTCCCCACCTCCCTCCCATTTCCACCCCCCCAACCTTGTCCATGTGTCCTTTATACTTGTTCCTGCAAACCCTTCCTCTTCTCCCCTGAAATTCCCTCCCCTGTCCCCTCTGGTCACTGTCAGCCTGTTCTCAATTTAGCCAAAGACAAGCAATTCATTTAGAAAGCTCAATTTCTTAAACGCTGTTTTTCATACTCTTGACCCTCAGAGCTGTTCCACAACCGTGGTGGAGTTTTCTTCTGCGTTACCTGCGATACTGACCTCAACAGTATTTCAGTACCTTTATTTGCACACTAATTAAGTTTCAGTTTTAGTTGGAGGCGCACTCTCTATGTAGTGCATGTCACTACCTTCTGTGGCTTCTGGTCAAACCAAAATTATATCAAGGAGTAATCATAATTCCAGCAGGTAATTTAGTATTTCATCACTGTATAACTTGGTTTTATAGTTATATAGCCAGAAAAGCTAACGGTATATTGATGGAGTTCCTTCAACAAGCATTTACGGAAATATTTAAATGCAGAGATATAGACTATACCTCTCCCATCATGCCCCAGTTTTCCATCAAAAATAATCACGCATCTTTGGTCCACATCTGTATAACTATACATTTCTACACTGACCGTATCAATCATTAATTTTCGCCTTACAATAGAAACGTCATAAAAATCATTTGTATTACAACAAGCTTGAGCTCAGTTTATCTTATTTTGTTAATTTACTTGAGGTTATAATTATACAATGCATTCCCCATCGTTTTATGAATAAAACGTCTTTTAAGGGATCACAGGCGCCCAGGCGGGGAGGAAGCTCCTTCTCTGCCCCCAGGTCCGCCTGTGTCTAACACGCAAAAGTAACAGCGCATTCTAACTGGTCACCTGCTCACTCCGCGTCGGATCTGGAGAAACAAAGGAGAAAGGGAGTGAAGTCTTCATGACGTTACGCTTATTCACGAACACGTGATTGAGGTCAGGTCTCTCTATATGCCTAATGTTAAAAATATTGATGCAGAAATAAGAGCATATATCACAACCACGTGAGTATCCTGAGGTTTCAGGGACAAGTTAATCTTCGAAAGGACGTATAGATTTGGGTGAGCCCGGAGGGAAGGAGGAACGCCTTTGCACACAGAGGGACGAGAAAGGCCTGCACCAGGGTGAGGGGTAACGTGCGGTGTGGGTAATGAACCGTGGGGTTGGGCTGGAGCGCAGGCTTGCATTCAGGAGCGAGGGTGGCAGCAGCCGGCGGTGGAAGCCGACCCCACAGCCCTTTCCCCTGCCTTGCTTTCCCTTGTCACCCTGGATTTGTCCAGGTATCTTCTCTCCTACACGTGCTCGTGTGATTTTGAAAGGGAGACGATCCTGGTCTCCAAGGGATCGTCTTGGAGACCAGACTTCTTAATGAAGTCGCTAACCTGTGGTACACTGTTCCTCAAAATCTATGCCCCCCCCCCTTCTCTCACGATAGAAGGAAGGTCTTCACCCAGAGCCTCCGAGGTGCAGACGATGTCTCCATCAGACTACACCTGCCGTGTCCATGTCCCACCCTTTGTCCGCCGTCTGGAGTTCTGTCTGCTATTGAGCAGGTGCTCCATAAGCAGTCACCGAAGGAATTCGGAACAAGGGAATGTCAATCAGTTGGAACAGTTGGAAATGGCGTTCAGAGCCATTTTGCGAGAATGTGAGAGCGTATGAGCAGAGAACGGCTCAGGTGGCTGCGTTTTCAGCTTCAGATGATCTGTTTCATCTCTCTCAACTCTAACATCTAAACAGTTAACACCACCGCACAATAAGCCCAACTGTCGGACTCAGGGCTTCACACAACTTCCACACCTACCAGAATGCTATTTCGTTTACAGATGAAGAAAACACACATCTAACATCAGCCCTGTAATCTGAAAAAGTAGTGAGGCCTTTAGATATTGATATAATTATCAGAATGGCAAGTCCAAGCCTGAAGAAACCCACTCA